>JAEIFH010001134.1:0-95781 GCA_018901805.1 Zaprionus taronus
GACGGCTCTTACGTGTTGGAGCAGCGTTCTTCTTATGATTCTGTGAATCTTTGATTCTTAGAATACATATTGTAGTGATATACGACGCTTGTTCCGCTTCTTGCCTTTTTGTTCTTATTACGGTTTAAACTTCCGCCGAATTTTCCACCTCCATTATTATGTGGCTTAGAGGTGTTATTAACTGGCTTCTTATTTGTTCCGTTATTACTACCAGGAGTATTAGCATGATGATTATTATTAGGACGGGTAGTACTTTGACCATTAGCATTATTGTGTGAATGCTGATTAGTTGGATGGTTATTACTGTGATTAAAGTGATTATTAGAGTTCTGATTACGATGTTGCGTATTACTATGACCACCGTTATTATGAGCATTCTCAGGACGTTGGGTATGGTTATTGTTACTATGCCCATTATTTGAGTGTTGATTTACCACTTTATGATCCGAACGGTTGGTTTGATGTTGACCATTAGCATGATCATTTCTATTAGAATTGTTATTATGATTATTTCTACCATTAGAAGTGCCATGTCCATTATTACTATTGTGGGAGTCAACAGGCTTTTTGGATGGAGCGTGTGTGTGTACGCTTCCATTTGTAGCCTTTGGATTATTTCTGAGCGCACCTCGTACGGTCTTCTCCTGATTTGAATCAAGCGATGACATATGGTTTTTAACCGTAAAACCGTTTGACTTGGCTGTATCAATCACACGTTTGCTAGGTACATTAAGCTCTTTGGCTAATTCATAAATTCTTTTTTTTGGCCATATAATCACACTCCTTTACTTATATTTTTATTATTTTAATTCTTTAAATTTTTTCGAAAATCCCTTATCTTCAATTGCTACGATTGATCGTTTCATTCCAATCGCGTCACTAAGATCATCTTTAAGCATACCAGTATTAACTGGAACTTCATAGAATTTACTTTTATCTAAGAATTTCTTTTTAGTGCTTGCACCACAATCTGACGCAATAAATAAATAGTTTACTTTTCTATTTTTAATTGCGTTTAAAACAATTCCTTCACCTGATATTATTTTACCAGCTCGTCTGGCAATTCCCAATAAGTTTAAGACTTTATTATAATTTGTCATTATCAATTAGTTCCTGCCGAGCCTGTTTATGGTCTACATAATCAATGAGTTTATCATAAAAATCATCCGTTAACGTCACTTCAAAAACTTGATCAAGAATTTTATCTTGTTTAGCCTTTTTAGCGGTCTCAACGTCAATCTTAACGTATGCTCCCCGACCAGATTGCTTACCAGTTGGATCAACTGAAACATTTCCTTCTTTATCACGAACAATTCTCACTAATTGTCGTTTAGGAGCCATCTCACCAGATACAACGTCTTTTCGCATTGGTACCTTTCTTTTTCTCATACCAGTACCTCCTCAAAAACTATTCTTCATTTTCTTCCTCATTAGAGATAGAATCATCAGAATCATTTTCATCACTGTCATCCTCATCATTGCCATTCATTTCAGATTCAGATTTAATGTCAATCTTATATCCCGTTAATCTAGCAGCTAAACGAGCATTTTGACCACGTTTACCAATGGCAAGTGATAACTGATCATCAGGAACGACAACAGTGCATGAACGATCATCACCATCTTTAAAGATCACATCGACAACATCAGCTGGGTTTAGAGCATTTGCAATATAGTCAGCAGGATTTTCATCCCATTGAACGATATCCATATTTTCTCCACCTAATTCATTCACGATGGTTTGAACTCTCGTTCCTCTTGGACCAACACTAGTTCCCACTGGATCAATGTCAGTACTATTAGAACGAACCGCAACCTTAGCGCGATCGCCAGCTTCACGTGCAATGGAAACAATCTCAACCGTTCCATCATAAATTTCTGGAACTTCTTGTTCAAATAAACGTTTCAACATTCCTGGTGCAGTCCGACTAACAAAGATCTGTGGTCCCTTTGATGAATTTTCAACGTTAGTAACGTACACCTTTAGCTTATCCTGTGGGCGATAAGTTTCATTGGGCATCTGATCATTCTTTGCCATAACGGCTTCTACTTGACCAAGATTCATATAAACAAAGCGACTATCTTGACGTTCAACTTCAGCGGTAACAAGTTCATCTTGGTACTTACTGTACTTATCGTAAACCGTTTCACGTTCGGCTTCTCGAACTCTTTGGGTAATGACCTGTTTAGCGGTTTGAGCTGCAATTCTACCAAAGTTCTTTGGCGTTACCTCGAACTTGATTTCGTCACCCAATTCATACCCTTTATTGATGGTTAAAGCTTCTTCAAGACTAACTTCTTAAACGCTGGTCTTCTACTTTATCAACCACTTTTTTTACCCGCATAAACATGAATACTACCGGTTTTTTTTCGTCAAAGTTAACTTCAACGTTTTGGGCCTGATCAAAATTACGTTTGTACGCTGATGACAAGGCTGCTTCCAAAGCGTCAATCACAACTTCTTTTTTGACACCCTTCTCTTTTTCAAGTTGATCAAGTGCACTTACCAGTTCTTTACTCATTTTAATCTCCTAACTAAAATTCAATTGCTAATCTGGCTTTTGAAATTAATTTTCTTGGAATTTCTAATTGATGAACTCGCGTTTTATCTTTAACCGATAACGTTAGTTGATCATCATCCAAACTTTCAAGTGTACCTTCAAACGCTTTTTTCCATCCAACTTCTGGTACAAAGAAACATGGATGTATTTTCCGATTGCATTTTGATAATCAGACTCTCGTTTTAATGGTCGCTCAGCACCTGGTGAAGACACTTCCAAAAAGTATGGTTCATCAAATGGATCTGGATCCAGTTCATCAAGTTTTTCACTAAGTTGATCACTGACTAAAACACAGTCATCCAAGCTAACCCCTTGGTCTTTATCAATATAAACTCGCAAATACCAGCTTCCACCTTCTTGAACGTACTCAATGTCATAAAGGTAAAAATTGTTGTCATCTAAAATCGGTTGGACGGTTTTAGAAACTCTATCAATAACTTCGCTCAAATACTTACCTCCTAAAAATACCAATAAAAAGAGCGAGCATTCCTGCTCACTCATCAGAAGAGTTTATAATTACTATTATTACTATACCATACACATCAAACAATATCAACGAAGCCCTAGAGATCAAACAAACTAAGCTGATTTTCATCCGGTAAATCGTTTAAGACTCCATTTTGCGTCATAAATTCAATGATTGTTTTAGATACCTTACCACGTTTAGCAAGATCTTCCTTTGAAATAAACGGTTTATCTTCTCTAGCAGCAACAATTTGCTTTGCAACGTTCAATCCCAAGCCCGGAACCGCTCTAAATGGTGCAATCAGCTTATTGCCATCAATTAGCCACTCAGAAGCGTCAGAGCGATTAATGTCAACCATTTCAAATTCGAAACCGCGCTCTAACATTTCATTAGCAATCTCTAAAACGGTAAGAAGATTCTTTTCCTTGGTAGAAGCATCGGTTCCTTTATTATTAATCTCTTTAATACTTGATTTTTACTGCTTCTTTTCCATGACTCATGGCAACAATGTCAAAATCATCAGCCCGAACAGAAAAGTAAGCAGCATAATAAACAAGTGGAAAGTAAACTTTAAAGTAAGCAACTCGCAGGGCCATCAAAACGTACGCAGCAGCGTGAGCCCGAGGAAACATGTACTTAATTTTTAGACATGAATCAATGTACCACTGTGGAACTCCAACATCCGTCATTTTATCTTGCCACTCGTCTTTAATTCCACGACCGTGACGGACCTGTTCCATGACCTGAAATGAAGTCTCTGAATCTAACCCCCCAGTTGATCAAATCAGTCATAATATTATCACGACATCCAATAACGTTCGCAATCGTAGCCGTTCCATCTTTAATCAACTCTTCTGCGTTTCCTAGCCAAACATCAGTCCGTGGGACAAACCAGAAATCTGGAGTAATTCAGAGAAATTGCTAGGCTTAGTTTCTTCTAACATTCCACGAACAAAACGAGTCCCAAATTCAGGAATCCCTAAAGTCCCGGTTTTAGAAAATACCTGTTCAGGAGTTACTCCCAGAATCTTAGGACTGGCAAACAACGACATCACTCCTGGATCATCCATTGGGATGGTCGTTGGATCAACCCCAGATAAATCTTGTAGCATTCTGATCATAGTGGGATCATCATGTCCTAAAATATCAATTTTTAAAATATTGTCATGAATGGAATGGAAATCAAAATGGGTTGTTTTCCAAGCAGCATTCTGATCTTCAGCAGGATACTGGATGGGCGTAAAATCGTAAATATCCATATAATCGGGAACAACAATAATCCCCGCTGGATGTTGACCAGTTGTTCTTTTAACTCCCGTGGCTCCCTTTGAAAGCCGATCAATTTCTGCATTTCTAAATCGCTTTCCAGTGTCACGTTCATAGGCCTTTACATAACCATAAGCCGTCTTATCAGCAACGGTTCCAATCGTTCCCGCACGATAAACATTTTTCTCACCGAAAAGAACCTTAGTGTAATTATGGGCAATTGGTTGATAGTCTCCAGAGAAATTTAAATCAATATCAGGAACTTTATTTCCCTTAAATCCTAAGAAGGTTTCAAACGGAATGTTATGACCGTCTCCTATCATCACCGCCCCACATTTAGGACACTTTTTGTGTGGAAGGTCAAAGCCAGAACTATATTCACCCTTGGTAAAAAAACTGGGAATACTGACAATTAGGGCAACGATAGTGAGGTGGTAAGGGATTTACTTCAGTGATTCCAGACATGGTAGCAACTAAACTAGAACCAACTGAACCCCGTGATCCAACCAAGTATCCATCCTTATTACTTTTCGATACCAATCGTTGGGCAATTAAATAAATAACAGAGAACCCATTTCCAATAATACTTTTTAGTTCTCTATCGAGTCGTTTCTGTACAATATCTGGAAGGGGATCACCATACAAACGATGCGCGGTATCTAACGTTCTTTGTCGAATTTCGTCCTCCGCACCTTCCATTCTTGGTGTATACAACTTATCTTTAAGTGGTTTCACATCATCAATTTTATCAGCAATCTTATTAGTGTTGTCCACTACAATTTCTTCAGCCTGATCTTCACCTAAGAAGTTAAAATCTTTTAACATTTCATCGGTAGTTCGAAAGTGTAAATCAGGTAATTCTTGTCTGTTAAGTGGATTGGCCCCACCCTGCGAATGAATCAAAATTTTCCGATAAATATAATCATGAGGGTCTAAATAGTGAGCATCACCAGTTGCGACTAATGGAATATCCAACTCATGAGCAATTTCATACATATTCTTAATGATCTCTTGCAGTTTCCCACGATCACTAATTAACCCCTGATCGATCAGCGGCTGATAAGCAGCTTGGGGTTGAACTTCAAGATAATCATAAAATTTAGCTTTGTTTAAGGCTTCCTGTTTTCCCTTTTGCATCATCGCGGTAAAAACTTCTCCGCTTGAACATGCTGATCCAATGAGCAATCCCTCACGAAATTTTTGAGCTGACTTCGTGGAATTCGGGGAACCCGATAGTAATAATCAACATGAGCAATTGAAACTAATTTAAATAAATTTTTCAATCCAGCCTGCGTTTGCGCAAGAATAACGGCATGAAAAGGACGGGCATGTTTATAAGCATCATGTTCTTCCATGTGATCATTAAGCTGATCATGGTACTGAATGTTGTACTTATCTTCTGCTTCCTTTAGGAACAAATAATTTAAATGTCCCGTAGATTCAGCATCGTAAATAGCTCGGTGATGGTGCTCAAGTGAAACATCAAACTTTTTCGCTAATGTGTTTAAACGATAACTTTTAAAGTTAGGATATAAAAAACCTTGCCAACGTCAACGTATCAATAATCGGATTACTAATCTTATCCATTCCATGACGTTCATATCCAGTATTCATAAAACCAACATCAAAGGTTACGTTATGGCCAACGATAATTGCATCACCATAAAACTCTCGAAACAATTTAAATACTTCTTCTTCAGATTTTGATCCAGCTACCATATCATTCGTAATCGAAGTTAAATTAGTCGTCTGTTCCGATAATGGAAACCCTGGGTCAATGAATTCTTCAAATTGATCAATTACGTTATTGTTTTGCATTTTTACGGCTGAAAGTTCAATGACCTTATCATAAATAGCTGACAATCCCGTCGTTTCAACGTCAAATACAACGTATGTAGCATCTTTTAATGCTGTATGTTTATCGTTATAAGCAATGGGCTCACCATCATCAACGACGTTTGCTTCCATTCCGTAAATCATTTTTATGTCATTATCACTTGCCGCATGATAAGCATCCGGAAAGGCTTGTACATCATCATGATCAGTAATTGCGATTGCCGGATGACCCCACTTCTTTGCACGACTAACATAATCACTAACCGAATTAGTAGCATCCATTTGACTCATGTTGGAATGGAGATGAAGTTCGACCCGTTTCTTATCTTTCGGCGCAGTGTCTTCTTTTTCTTCATGCTTGATTGGATTAATGTCATAAGCATTGAGCGTTAACTCATGAGAATAGTTGTCCTCTTGGATACTGCCACGAACTTTAACCCAATCCCCCTCATCTAGTGCGGCAAATTCCTGTTCCTCATCATCATTTTTGGAAAACTTCTTTACTACAATAGAAGACGAATAATCAGTAACTTTCAAAATCATTAATTGACGACCAGAACGTAATGATCGAATCTCTTTATTAAAAACATAACCACTGACCACAGCAGAACGTTCTTCTTCAGTTATGTCGACCATCTTAGTAACGTCAACATCATCCTTAATCTTTTTACCAATCAATTTCGAATGCTTATTACTTTTAGTACCCTTATTTGATGAAGTTTGCATGGCTTTCATGGCCTTTTGAGCTAACTCAACGTCACGTTGTTGCTTCTTTTTCTTTAAATCATCAATCTTTGCTTGAGAAGAAGTAGCGTCAACCATGGTATGAATTGAAAATTTAGGAAAACCAATTTTTTGATAAGTAGCTTCAATGGGACCTAAAGCTTTTCCATCCAAAAAATCTTTTACGATTTCATTGTCTGCTAGAAATGTCACACGATCATCAATTAGCTTTGGTAAATTATTATTGCACAATTCATGAGTTAAATTAGACGTAATTCCAGCATTATTTACGACCCATTGCCAATAATCGCCAAGCTTCCGGTTATCAAAACTGTTATCCCTCGTTTTAATCTCAAAATCAACCATAGCAATGCCATCAAAAGCAATGTCCATGTGATGAACAAACTCAACGAATTTTTCATATGGCATAATTTCAGGTAGTTCAAGATAAAAGTGCCACCGATTAGACTTCTGATGAACATCAATTTTGTCAATTTCTGCGTTCTTAAAGTAAGGTTGATCAGCTGAATCCGATAGCTTAATTTGCTGAAGTAGCTTACTGAATAATTCTTTTTTATTTAAACTCACTTTGACCCTCTCTTTCGTTAGTTTAAAAAAGACCAGTTATAACCTGGTCTTTAATTTAAATCTCTTTCGACAAAATATCAATTGTATTGTTGAGGTCATCTTGTTTAGTTTCAATCGTTTCGCCGGTTTTTCGAATCTTCACTTCTACAATTCCTTCATCGGCTTTTTTACCAATTGTGACACGAATTGGAATCCCAATCAGATCAGAATCAGCAAATTTGACTCCGGCTCGTTCTTTTCGATCGTCAACTAAAACGGACAGTCCCTTGGACTCAAGCTCTTTTTCAATTGCAGTAGTCATCTCTAACTGTTCATCATTTTCAACGTTTGTTGGGATGATGTGAACGTCATAAGGAGCAATTTCTTTTGGCCAAACCAATCCATTTTGATCAGCTTGTTGTTCAGAAACCGCTGATAACAGGCGACTAATTCCAATTCCATAGGAGCCCATGACAACTGGGATACTTCTTCCATTCTTATCAAGGATATCGGCTCCCAGTGTCTTTGAATATCTGGTTCCTAATTTAAAGATATGGCCAATTTCGATCCCCTTGGTAAATTTCAGAACTCCACTCCCATCTGGGGAAATGTCTCCTTCTTTAACCAAGTGAAAATCACCAAAGTCTTTTACCTGATAATCACGATCATAGTTAACGTTCTTATAGTGTTTCCCGTTTTCATTAGCACCGGTAACAGCATTACTAATTCCCTTAACGTACTGATCAGCATAAACGGGAATGTCATCAGGAACTTTAATGGGTCCAACAGATCCTGGTTTCACGTTTAATGAATCTTGCACTTCACTTGGACTAGCCAATTCAACTGAATCAGCATTAAAGTAATTTTTCACCTTAGTTGGATTAATCTTCTGATCACCACGAATTAAAATCATGACAGGCTTATCATCAACAATATAAAGTAAACTTTTAATAATTTGATTCTTTTCAATATCAAAGAATTTACTAACTTGATTAATGTTAGTTACATCAGGCGTATCCACTAGTTCAAGATCTTTTAAGTCAGCGTGACCCTTCTGATCAACAAACATATTGGTAGCCATCTCTAGGTTAGCTGCATAATCACTATCATCAGAGTACACGATGGTATCTTCCCCAACTGCAGCAGGCGCAGAGAATTCTTTTGAATCAGAACCACCCATTGAACCAGCATCACCAATGATGGTGCGGTAATTTAATCCAATTCGATCAAATATCTTTTGGAAGGCTGATTCCATTTGCTTATAAACTTTATCCAAATCATCATTGTTCTCAGAAAATGAATAAGCATCAAGCATAATAAACTCTCGACTTCTTAATAGTCCATATCTTGGTCGATCTTCATCCCGATACTTTGGTTGAATTTGGTATAGGATTAATGGCAATTTTTTGTATGATTTAATATTGTTTTTAATTAAATCAGTAAAAGTTTCTTCATGAGTAGGACCTAAAATAAAATCGGTGTCGTGACGATTCTTAAACTTAAATAATTCTGGACCATAAGTATCATATCTTCCAGAGTCTTTCCAAAGCTGAGCCGGAATAACTGCTGGCATTAACATTTCAGCCGCGTCAGTCTTGGCCAACTCTTCTCGCACAACTTTTTTTGATGTTCTCAAGCACTCGATAAGCGAGTGGTAGGTAGGCATACATCCCAGCTGACACCTGTCTAACAAATCCCGCTCTAACCAGCATTTTATGACTAAGCGCTTCGGCTCCGGCTGGATCTTGTTTTAAAGTTGGTATCAATAATTTTGATTGTTTCATTTTATTTATAACCCCTAATGTTTTATCGAATAAAGTATCGCTCAATGTCATTCCAAGTTACTAGTACCATCAATACCACTATAATGGCAAAACCAATGAGCGTAATAATAGTTTCCGTTTTTTCTGAAACAGGTTTTCTTCTAATCGCTTCCACAATGTTAAGTAATATTTTACCACCATCTAATGCGGGAATTGGCAAAACATTTACAATAGCTAAGTTAATTGATAGAAAAGCTAAGAAACTTAATAATCCAAGAAAACCAGCTTTCGAAGCACTGGACGTCTCAGCAAAGATCGCAACTGGACCTCCTAGATCATTTAACGAGAAGTGTGTAAACATCGAACCCAGTACCCCACCTAATTCGGTGGTCATATTCCAAGTTCGAGTAAATCCAGAAAACAATTTAGCAGAAAAACTGGTATCCATCGCCTGTTCAATCCCAATTACTCCAATTTTCTGTTTTTGAACGGTTTGGGATTTGGTGGTCATTGAAATATTCTTAATCTTTCCATCATGCTTAACGGTTAATGTCACCTTTTTATCAGGACGCTTCTGAATCATGGTTCCAACATCGTTCCACGTATTCGTCTTATGACCATCCACTGCTAAAATATTACTATTATTCTGAACTCCAGCTTTTTTAGCAATCGAGACCTGTGGTGAAAGATTAACCTTGTTAGAATTATTAGGAACTCCACCTTGCATAAAAGAAAGCAACATAAAGGCAACAATAGCTAACACCACGTTATTAAAAATTCCCGCGCAATTTACTAAAAGTCGTTTGTACAACGGAGCAGATTGAAATTGCACATCAATGGGTGCAATCTGTACCTCAATCCCATCCTTCTCAATAATAGTAGCGTCGTGATCAACAGAAAAACGCTTTTTTTCAGAATCATCTCCATTTTCATATCCCTCAATCCATAATCCTCTTTCAAGATCTGAACCAGAAACATCGAGGGGAATTCCCTGAAATAACTGACTTTTATTGCTTAAATCAATCCTAGTAACAACACCCTGGTCATTTGTCTGAAGGCGGACTGGGGTTCCAGGTTGAATTTCTTCATCTTCGTCATCACTACTTCCTGCCATTCGAACGTAACCACCGATTGGTAACAAACGTAATGTATAAGTCGTATGATTATGACGATAATAAAATAATTTGGGACCCATGCCAATTGAAAATTCTCGTACCATAATTCCAGACATCTTAGCGACGATAAAATGACCGAATTCATGAACAAAAACTAATATTCCAAAAATGATTATGAAGCTAATAATTGTAATTAACAAAAAAGACACAATCCTTTCCAGATATTACACAATTCCAAATAAATGTAGTAATGGTAAAACAAACAATAAACTATCAAAACGATCCAAGATGCCACCATGGCCTGGTAAAATCTTACCAGAATCTTTAACGCCATAGTAACGTTTTAAAGCTGATTCCACTAAATCACCAAATTGACCGAAGATCGATAGAACGATGGTAATGAAAAACATACTAACCGTTCCAATTCCATCAATTGGGAAAAAGTATACAAAAAGCGTACATAAGATAGCTGCCAATGCGGTTCCACCAATCGAACCTTCCCATGTCTTATTAGGTGAGATATGGGGCGCTAACTTATGCTTGCCAAAGGCCCTACCAAAAAAGTAGGCCCCAGAATCAGTTAACCAAACAATGAACAAAGCGTATAGCAGAGTTACTAGTCCATCCATTCGAGCTTCAATGAAGTAATGAAAACCAAATCCAATGTACAAAATCGCTAAAGTGAAAACTCCAGCATCATCAAAGTTAAACTTATTTTTTGAAAAGACGGTAAATAGCATCAGCAGCATGATTAAGATATAAATTGCGAATGGAGGTTTAATCCACAAGGGCAAAAACGATAACCAACTTGTCGGAATAATCATAGCAATTACAGCAATAAACGCGATCAATGTTTCAGGTGACACTAAAAGCCTTTTTTTCATGATAAAAATTTCTGCTAAAGCAATTAGACCTAGCACAATTGCTGCTAAGTCAATCCAAATTCCTCCAGCAACAATAATGGGTATAAAAATAATCAAAGCAATGATAGCCGTGATAATTCTTTGTTTCATAATAAGTCTCCTATTTTGCGTCTAGTCCACCAAAACGACGGTGACGCTGTTGAAATTGTATAATTGTATTTTTAAAATTCTCAGGAGTAAAATCAGGCCAATACTGATCAACAAACTCTAATTCACTATAAGCAATTTGCCACAACAAGAAGTTAGAAACACGCTCTTCGCCACTGGTTCGAATCAATAAATCTGGGTCAGCATTTTCTCCCAAAAAAGAAGTCATCAAATGATCTGAAACCGTTTTATCTGAAATATCATTAATGTTCATGGTACCATTCTTTACTTTTTCGGCAATTTCTTTAATTCCATGTACAATCTCGTCTCGACTACCATAGTTCAAAGCAAAATTTAAGATCATCCCAGTACATTCTTTCGTATCATTGATGGCATCATAAACTGCTTTTTGCGTTTGCTCAGGAAGACCAGAAATATCACCAATAGTTGCCACTCTAACGTTATTTTTGATGAGACTAGGAACAAAATCATCAAAAAACTTAGCTGGCAAGCTCATTAGGTATCGAACTTCTTTTTCTGGCCGTTTCCAATTTTCTGTCGAAAATGCGTATAGCGTTAATACCCTTACTCCAAGATTACTTGCTTCAGTAGTAATGTCCTTTACAACTTCCATTCCACGTTTGTGGCCAGCAATTCTAGGTAAGTGCCTCTTTTTTTGCCCAGCGGCCGTTTCCATCCATAATGATTGCAACATGATTAGGAATGTTTGCGTTATCCAGTTCGTTAGTCATTTAAGCACCTCAATATTTGACATAAATAAAGGATGAGAGATTCCTCATCCTTTACTTTACTAATTTCCATTCGCCCCGACCTGCATCAACCAAAGTATTAAAATACTTTAAGATTTTGTTGGCGTCCTCAGGGCTATGTTCACCTAACTGATTTAAACCTTCACCAGTTGGAATCGGTTCCGAAAGATCTGTAATTTCATTTCCATTCTCAATCGTTGCCTTTGAAAAGGCAATAATCCAATCATTTTCAATCAATGGTGAAACCACAAAAAACAGGTTAAAGTTCTTATCAATGTATGCAGGCATCACATAAACGTTGTCTTGAATCTTCTGTAGTTGATTACCATCATAGTCTAAAGCACGCAAATTTTCCTCATTAACTGCCTGCTTTAAACGAAATGCCATGTGATCAAATTCTGGTGTTCCGGGTGTTACTTCTTTTTCGTTTTCGTTCTTATTTTCATCAGCCATTAGAAAAGCTCCCTTTTTTTATTAGCCGTTAAGGATTTCATCCTCTTTTTTCGAAACGATGTTCTCCACTTCAGAAATTGATTTGTCAGTGATTTTTTGAATCCGATCTTCTAAATCGTGCGACTCGTCATCGGTAAAGTCACCATCTTTATTGCCACGCTTAGCGGCATCCATGCCATCACGACGTACGTTTCGAACGGCAACTTTACCGTCCTCACCGGTTGCTTTAACTTTTTTAGCAAGTTCTTTACGACGATCTTCAGTTAATTGTGGGATAACAATACGGATATTATCGCCATCGTTCATTGGATTAATACCAAGATCGGCCTCCAAGATGCCATGTTCAATATCCTTTAAAGAACTCTTGTCATAAGGAGTAACCAAGATAACTCGTGGTTCTGGAATTGAGATTGAAGCTACTTGGTTTAATGGCGTCGATGCTCCATAATAATTAACCTTTACTGGACTGAGTAAGCTAGCATTAGCGCCTCCAGCTCGAATATTTCCAAGTTCGCGTTGAAGTGCTTCCTCAGCTTTTTTCATCTTTGATTGAGTTGTGTTGATAATTTCTTTAGAACTAGGCATATTACTTTCCTTCCACGATTGTTCCAATTTTTTCACCTTGAACAACCTTTTTAATATTTCCGGGTTTATTTAAGTTGAATACTACCAGTGGAATATTGTTATCCATTGAGAGTGAGCTAGCGGTAGTGTCCATTACATGAAGACCCTTATTGATAATATCCATTTGTGTTAAATGATCATACTTCTTGGCGTTAGGATCAGTCTTAGGATCAGCTGAATAAATTCCATCAACACCATTTTTGGCCATTAGAATTGCATCAGCATTAATTTCTGCTGCTCGAAGAACTGCCGTTGTATCAGTTGAGAAATACGGATTACCAGTTCCACCCGCAAAAATAACGATTCTTCCCTTTTCTAAGTGACGAACAGCTTTACGTCGAATATAAGGTTCAGCAATTTGTTTCATTTCAATTGAAGTCTGAAGCCGGGTTGGAACTTCCACCGACTCTAGGTTATCTTGCAAAGCTAACCCGTTCATAATCGTAGAAAGCATCCCAATATAATCTGCTTGAGATCTCTCCATACCCATTTCTTCTCCAGCTTCACCACGCCACATGTTTCCACCACCAACGACGATAGCGATCTGAATTCCTAAATTATAGACGTCTCTGATTTCTTCAGCAATCGTCTTGATAACAGGAGGATTAATTCCAAATCCTTTATCTCCTGCAAGAGCTTCACCGCTTAACTTCAAAACGATACGTTTGTATTTTAAATCTGACATCAGACTTCCTCCAACATTATAAATTAACTACGATAATTCTAGCATATATTAAAGCATAACAACAGTGTAGCAAAGCTACCCATAACAAAAAAGCCAGTGCTAAACACACTGACTTTTTACGTTTTAATTATTGATTCATTTGTTGTTTAACTTCATCAGCAAAGCTTTGGGTATCTTGTTCAATACCTTCACCAACTTCGTATCTAACAAAGCCCTTTAATTTGCCATTATTTGATTCAACATATTGTTGAACAGACATGTCAGGATCTTTTACAAAGGGTTGATCAGCCAAACTAATTTGAGCTAAGAACTTCTTCAAACGACCATCAACCATTTTTTCAACGATCTTTTCTGGTTTACCTTCGCTTAAAGCTTCTTTCTTCAAAACTTCACGTTCATGATCTAGACGATCTGAAGGGATTTCATCCTGAGTCATGAATTCAGGATTTTCAGCGGCAACGTGCATTGCAACATCTTTAGCGGTATTGTCGTCTGCACCTTCAAGTTCAACTAAGGCGCCAATTTCTCCCCCATTATGAAGGTAGAAGCCAAAGTTATCATCATCATTTTTGTTAAAGGTTTTAAAACGACGCAATTTAATCTTCTCACCCGTAATCTGAGTGGTGTTAATGATGGCATCTTCGACAGTTCCATCATTTAACTTCAATTTCATTGCTTCATCAAGATCTTTAGGTTGATTTAATGCAATTGCGTCAGCCACAGAATCAATTAAATCTTTAAAATCATCGTTACTGGCAACGAAGTCAGTCTGTGAATTAATTTCAACAATCGCAGCTTTATTGTCATGAATAGCAACTCGAGTTAAGCCACTTGCAGCAACTTTTCCACTCTTCTTTTCAGCCTTAGCAACTCCATTTTCTCTTAAAATGTCCATGGCTTTCTTTTCGTCACCATCAGCTTGGACCAAAGCTTTTTTAGCATCCATCATGCCAGCACTAGTCTTATCACGTAACTCTTTAACTTGTTTAGCGGTTACTTTTGCCATAATTGTGATCTCCTTTGTTTTAATAAAAAACTGACTTAATTAGGCCGAAAAAGGGTCTAAATAAAAGTCAGCCTATCACTTTAACTATTTAGTTTCTTCAGATTTTTCATCCTTTTGGTCAGCATCTTTATCGAAGTCTTTTTCACTAACTTCGTCTTCGCCTTGCTTACCTTCAATGATAGCATCTGCCATCGTCGAAGTAATCAATCTGATAGCACGAATAGCATCATCATTTGATGGGATAACATAATCAATTCCATCAGGATCAGTATTAGTATCTACCATTGCTACAACTGGAATGTTAAGCTTTTGGGCTTCGTGTAATGCAATTTGTTCCTTATGGGGATCAACGATGAACATTACATCTGGGATCTTAGGCATATCTTCAATTCCGCCTAAGAATCTTTCAAGTTTGTCAGTTTGCTTCTTAAGTAAAGCAACTTCCTTCTTTGGCAAACGTTCGAAGGTTCCATCTTGAGCCATTTTCTTAAGCTTCTTTAAGTACTTAATTCGCTTTTGGATGGTGTTCCAGTTGGTTAAGGTTCCACCTAACCAACGATGGTTAACGTAATAAACGCCAGCTCGTTTTGCTTCTTCTTCAATTGAATCTTGGGCTTGCTTCTTAGTACCAACAAAAAGAATTACAGCATCATTTGCTGCTTCATCCTTCATGAAGTTATAAGCACGGTCAATGCACTTAACCGTCTTTTGTAAGTCGATGATATAAATACCATTACGTTCAGTAAAAATGTATTTCTTCATCTTAGGATTCCAACGACGAGTTTGGTGACCGAAATGAACACCAGCCTCAAGTAATTGTTTCATTGTAACTACAGCCATAATTAGCCTCCATATAAAAGTTTTTTCCTCCCTAGAATTATACAAGGAACTCAAAGAGCACCACCTTATAAAACCTTCTAGGTGTGTATTGGTAATTAACACCGTGATCTAGTATACAAAATATTAAGCTAAATAACAATAACATTTTTAGATTTAATCAAATCTTGCGTAGATTATTAAAGATGTGTTACAGTTCTAATTATCTGAGGAGGAATTTAAATGATAAAAGCTGTCGTGTTTGATGTCGACGACACATTATATGATCAAAAACGGGTTTCAGAGGAGGCATTCTTTCAAACCTTCCCCAATCATCCCACCTTTGATACAGCACTTTCATTTAAAAAGTTTCAAGTACAAAGTTCCTTAGTCTTATGTCGGGAGCATACAAACAAGATAAGATGGTTTATCATCACCTTAAAAATGGGGTTAACGATATTGATCCAAGTAAACTTGAGATTGACCATTTTAAAGCTAATTACCTTAAATGTATTCAAAAAGTTTCATCATACGATGATCTCTTAAAGACAATTCAGACAATGTCACAAGACTTAAAGATCCGAATTATTGCCAACGGAACAACTAAATTTCTCACTAAAAAATTAAAATTATTAGGATTAAGAAAAAAAAAAAAATAATATAATTATTTCTTTAAAAGAAAAAAACAAAATAAAAAAAAAAAAAAAAAAAACTATGAATCACCGTCTGGACGTTCGTCCATCCGAAATGGTTTATATTGGGGACTCTTTCTCAAATGACATTGTCTCTGCCAAACGAGCCGGATGGCACGCCTTCTGGTTTAATCACCGCAAAAAGTCAGTTCCAGAAACAAATTTTGTACCAGACCAAACGGTCACATCCCAAAGTGAGCTTTGTGATCTATTAAAAGCTTTATCATAAAAAAGAGCACTGATGTGAACCCATAAAGTTGGACACATTATATAATTTTTCTAGGCGGTTTGTTTCCGATATTGAATCGGAGATAACCCGCCTAGTTTTTCTTTAATCCGATCATTATTGTAATAGTTAATCCAAGCCTTGACGGCTTGGGTAAGTTCCGACTTATTTTTGTATGATTGGTTCATTTCCGCCTTTAAAATGTGAAAAAATGATTCCATAACTGCGTTATCAAGACAAGTTGCTTTTCGTGACATACTCTTGATAACGTGGTTTTTCTTAACTAAACTAATAAATTTTCGATGCTGATAATGACAACCTTGATCAGTGTGAATAGTAGTTCGATAGTTTAATTTTGGTAATCTTTTAAAAGCCTGGTCAACTGGTGAAAGAACTGAATTAAGATCTGGATGTTCCGACAATTTATATGAAAGTACCTCACCCGAAAATAAATCTAAAACAGGATTCAAATAAAGACGTTCTGACATTGACTTCGATCCATAACGTAGTTCCGTGGTATCAGTTACCAGCTTTTGATATGGTCGGTCCGTTAAAAACCTTCGGTTTAATTTATTCTTACAAGTTTTACCAACATGACCTTTATAAGAATTATATCTTCGTTTTTTTTGGTAAACGCCGTTGATAATAGACCTAGTTCATTCATTAAGCGTAATACGCGTTTATGATTAATTTGATGGCCTAAATTCTTTAAAGCTAACGTTACTCGTCGATAACCATAATTTGGGTGACATTGTTTAATTTTCGTGATAGCTTTTTTAATCGGATTTTCAAGTTTTTGATTTTGATTCGACTTCGTCGAATAGTAATAGGTACTTCGTGACATCTGAACAGCCCTTAAAATCAACGTTAAGCTGACCATGAATTGCCGCCTTA
Source organism: Zaprionus taronus (assembly GCA_018901805.1). Classification (NCBI taxonomy): domain Eukaryota; kingdom Metazoa; phylum Arthropoda; class Insecta; order Diptera; family Drosophilidae; genus Zaprionus; species Zaprionus taronus. The sequence goes on from JAEIFH010001134.1 coordinate 17,474, forward strand.
GTTCATTAATTATTTGTGCTTTTTGTCGAGCTGTTCGTCTTGATCTAAGGCATTCAATTTTTTTAAATATTCATTTTGGATCTTCAACATCATATTTTCGTCTTTAAGACGTTTCATTTCTTCATAATCTTTCATGACATTTCGATCAGTTTTATCTGGCTGAAGCTTCTTTTTATGTTTCATCGTCGGTCTCCCTAGTCGTTTATTATCTAAGCCAGAAATTCCGTAAAGTTCAAACGAGCGTTGCCATCGATAAATTAATGATGGAGAAGTGATATCAAAATGTAGCGCTGTTTCTGGATAACTGGCACAATTTAGTTTCATCCAGTTTAATATGTTTTGTTTATCAGCGCTACTATATTTTCTTTGGATTGACCGAACGGTCAATCCTTTTTCTCCATATTGTTTAAATCTATCAACCCAATTAAGAACCAAGCTACACGATCTTATGCCATATTTTCGACATAGTTTGATTGAGCTATCACCATTAAGATATTGCTTAACAATCTCCATTTTTAATTTGTAACTAAATTTCGTCATAATAAAACCCCTTAAGTTGATTTTCTTGTCCAACTTAAGGGGTTCATATCAACTTCATAATGAAGTGCTCTTTTTTCTTATTTATTTAACTTCAACTGAATTATCAGATTTACCATTTTGAATCAATTGAACGTTTGAATCAAGCGCAATCTGAACCATGTTTTTAACAGCTGGTTTCGTGTAGAACGCAATATGTGGTGTAATCAAAACATTATCGCGTTTCATTAAATTCTTCAATCGATCATCTGGAATCTTATCAAAGCTTCCAAAGTCAACGTTAAAGACTCCAACTTCATCTTCATAAACATCAAGTGCAGCACCAGAAATCTTACCACTGTCAAGTCCACGAATTAAAGCATCAGTATCAATTAAGCTTCCACGAGCGGCATTAATAATTTTAATTCCGTCTTTCATTTGAGCAATTGAATCATCGTTAATCATATGATCATTTTCCTTCAATGCTGGAGCATGAAGGGTAATAATGTCAGAATTTGCGTACAATTCTTTAGGGGTATCAACGTAGATGCCCTCTTTTTTCAATTCTGGATTTGGATAAGGATCATATGCAATTACTTTAGCACCAAAACCTTGAAGAATCTTAACTACTTGACGACCAATGCGTCCAGTAGCATAAACTCCAACGGTTTTGCTTATTCATTTCGTCGGCAATATCTGGAGCCCAGGTCATATTACCATGACGCTCTTTATCCTCAAATTTCTTAGTGTTACGAAGCAAACGCATCATTTCTGTAACAGCTAATTCAGCAATTGCAGCTGGTGAATATGCTGGAACATTAGTAACGTTAATTCCATCCCGTTTAACGGCATCAGCATCAACATTATCAACACCGACATTTCGAAGTGAAAGTGATTTAATTCCAAAACTAGCTAACTTATCTAAAATGTCAGCAGTATAAGGTTTTTGTTGGTATGCAACCACACCATCAAATCCCTTAGCTTCATCAACAGTGTCATTATCTAACAATTTTGGTTCAGCCTTTACTTCAACGTCTGGATGAGCCTTGTCCCATTGTTCTAAGTATGGTCTTTCATCGTCTCTAATTCCATATGCAATGATTTTCATAACTTAGTCCTCCTTTTATATTCAATATAATTATAACACCCAACCATTAATTCCCCCAAAGAGATGGACTAATTCCATGATTAATTAAAAAAAGTTTCTTTCTTACTCCTGCTTTGGTGTTTAAACGCATATTCAGCCTTTAAAGCCGTACTTTTATCAGCAAACTCTTCAAAATACAGTAACTTTAATGGTCGCCTCGTCTTAGTATACTTGGCACCCTTACCTGCCTGATGCACAGCTAGTCTCCGATATACATTATTGGTAAAACCACCATAAAAAGTTCCATCACTACAAAGCAAAACATACATATAATAATTTTTATTCACCATATAACATCTTCTTAACTTCTTTCAGTATTCACCATTCTGATATACAGTGATCGGATAATCAATGTTAAGACCAGTTTCTTTTCCATCTTTAATGGCCGAAACCAGCATCATATTCGATTTTCGGTCAACCTTAGGATAAATAAATTGGATACGCTTAATGGCCAGTCTAAAATGCGTCATTACGTTCATTAATTCATGAAGTCGATCAGGGCGATAAACCATGTATAGTTTCCCACCCGTCTTTAAAAGATCACTACTGGTTTGGATGACACTCCTAAGATCAGTTTTAATTTCATGTCTTGCAATGGCTAGGTACTCGTTGGGATTCTTTTTTACTGGTAGAAAGATTTGAAAAGTATGGCGGGTTAACGGTCACCACATCCACCGAATCTTTCCCAAAGATTTGGGATGCCTGACTTAAATCATCGTTATAAACGGTCACTTGGTCTTCCAATCCATTAAGCAGTACACTTCGATTAGCCATATCACTTAGCTTCGGTTGAATCTCTACCTCTGCAATTTTGCCATGAGTCTTATGACTTAAAAAAAGCCCCACCGCTCCATTTCCAGCACACAAATCCACTAGGAGACTGTTCTTACTTATCTTCGGTTCAGCAAAATTTGCCAGCATTACAGCATCTAAAGAAAAGGAAAAAACGCTAGGACTTTGAATAATTTTGATGTCTTGACTATATAACTGATCAATCCGTTCATCGCCCTTTAATTTCACCACTGCCACCACTCATTTCTTAAATTTAGCTTGTCAGTTTCACCATCAATAATATACTATTAAATTATACATCTTAAAAAAAGGAGCTAGAAATCTTTTGTGGTACTCATTTTTATTTACGGTTGGACAATTCCTATTAAGAATCGTTAACGGACCAATGAACGTGATGCACAAGAATCGGCTACCAAAGGGTAACTACGTCTTAATCGCACCTCACCGAAGCTGGTTCGATATGATTCTCATTGCCACCGTCATTCGTCCAAAACAGTTGTGCTTTATGGCCAAAAAAGAATTATTTAAAAATCCCATGTTAGGTTGGTTTTTTACGCCACGTTAATGTTTTTTCAGTCGATCGGGCTAATCCAGGTATCTCAGCAATCAAGATTCCGGTAAAAAGCTTTGAGAAAAACTAATTTATCGTTAATGATGTTCCCATCAGGAACCAGACATTCAAAGAAACTTAAAGGAGGGGCGGCCTTAATTGCTCAATTAGCCGGAGTTCCACTTGTCCCCGTTGTCTATCAAGGACCGCTTACTTTAAAAGAAGTTTTTAAACGTCAAAAAGTCTCCATTAACTTTGGCAATCCCATTTACATCAGTAAAGCTGAAAAATTGGATAACAATAATCAGAAGTTAGTTGAAAAACAAATGCAGACGGCTTTTGATCAACTTGATAATGAAGTCAATCCTAATTACGTTTATGTCGATGAGTCAAAACCGCATAATAAAAAAACGTCGAAATAATTCGACGTTTTTTTAGTTTTGATGATGTTTCATAGCATTCATCATTTGGTTAAGCTTCTTTTGTGATGGCTTCTGACCCATCTGAAGCATCATTGCTTTAAGTTGATCCTGGTTGATTGGAGGATTGTCCTTCAAATACTTTTCCATGTACTTACGAGCACCAAAGAAACCAATCAAGGCACCAGCTAGTAAAGCCAAGATTACTATTAATATCCAAATCCATGTAGACAAATCGTGGACCTCCCTTCGAACCTTTCAATGTTATTTTTACACAATTAACTGTGCTTTGAAAAGATTCGAATTAATCGTCTCTTAGATTTTTCTTACGTTGTGAATCCTTCACCTTATCTGAGGTAATTTCATTTCCCTTTTTATCGTAGACTTTAGTCATCTCAATCTGACTCTTAAAATTAGCTTTAAAACGCTCTAAATATTCTTTTCTAAGTTTATTTTGTTCTTCTTTTTCGTCTTCAGATAAGCCTTCTTGCTTTGACTTTTTGGATAATTCGTTAATTCTTGGAATAAGTTTCTCTAATTCTTTGTCTTCAGTCATCTTAATCGCTCCTTTCACTTACAATTATAATATCATGAAATAAAGCGTGAAAACAAGGATTTGTACACGAACAAACGTTTGCAAAGCGGCTTTTTTATGGTATGCTTATTTTGACTAAAAAAACTACGAAAAGACTCCGAGGTGCCTTATGTCACAAGCATCACAAACAAAACAACACGATATCCTAGAGTACATTTGGAAACAAGTCCGCGATCAAGGATATCCACCAACCGTTCGCGAAATTGGAGAACAAGTCGGCCTCTCATCAACGTCAACGGTTCATGGACATCTAGCCCGATTAGAAAAGAAGGGTTACCTTATTAAGGATCCTACCAAGCCACGGGCACTTGAAGTAACTTCTGAGGGAATGAACTACTTAGGCGTTTCCCAACAGGCAGAACCAGATGAGATGCCCCTACTCGGGACCGTAGCTGCTGGTGAACCAATCTTGGCAGTCCAGGATGCCACAGACTACTTTCCGATTCCTTCCGAGCTTCAACGCAGTTCAGATTCATTATTCATGCTGACAATTAGCGGAACCAGTATGATTAATATTGGCATCCTTGATGGTGATCAAGTCATTGTCAAACGTCAAAATATTGCTGAAAACGGTGATATTGTAATTGCTATGAATGAAGATAATGAAGCGACCTGTAAGCGATTCTTTAAAGAAAGTGATCATTTCCGACTTCAGCCTGAGAACGATGAAATGGCACCAATCATCCTAAAAAATGTCACAATCTTAGGTAAAGTCGTCGGATTATACCGAATCGGAATTAAATAAACCCATTCACATTAATGTGAATGGGTTTTTTCTTGCTTCAAATACTGACGTTTGTTGGACTTAACCCCACCAAAAACAAATTGAGCATGATCGTCATCAATACTTAATTCATAATCATTAGCGGTTATGCTTGGCAAACTATTAAACACCGTTTCATATTCCTTGATGGACAATTTTTCTCTGCTATCTAGCATTTTGTTTATCAAAGTTTTTCGCTTGGGATTTCTAAAATGATCTTGGAGAATTCCGGTATAAAACTCTCCTTGAGCTCCAGAGCCGTAACTAAATACACCAATTTGATCCCCAACTTTTAAATCTGATGAATTGTCTAAGAGTGAAAGTAAACTCAGATAGAGCGACCCAGTGTATAAGTTTCCAACTCGCTTACTATAAATCCGGCTTGCCTCAAATTCATCTAGCAATGATTTTTGCTTTTCAACCGTAACTTCGGGTAGGATCTGACGAAGTCCTTTCAAACCCATCTTAGTGTATGGCAAGTGAAAAACAATTGCTTTTAAATCATCAAAGGACAGATCATGATGCTTTAAATAATCATGAATTGTTTCATTAAAGAACTTCTCATAAATATCATTTGAATAATGTCCATCAACAAGCGCTTCTGTTTTACCAACTGGACGCCAAAAATCCATGATATCTTGAGAATAAACGCTACTATCATCACTTAAAGCCATTACATCCGGATTAGAAGCAATCGTCATTGCCACTGCTCCCCCACCTTGTGTAACCTCACCAGCCGTTTTAATCCCATATCGAGCAATATCTGATCCAATCACTAACGCTTGTTTCCCTGGGTGTAAATGAACATAGTCCTTTGCCATCTGAAGTCCGGCAGTAGCCCCATAACAAGCCTGCTTAATTTCAAATGCCCGAGCGTGTGCGCTTAATCCCAGCAGATTTTGAATGTAGATTGCTCCTGACTTAGAATTATCGATCCCACTCTCGGAACCAAAAATAATTAGATCAATTTTATCTTTATTTTCCTGATCGATGATCTGTGCCGCCGCGTTAGCAGCTAAAGTCACAGAGTCTTGAGTGGGAGGAATCACAGCCTGTTGGGTTTGTCCAATTCCAATTAAATATTTATTCGGATCTTCATTACGAGCATTGGCCAAATCTACCATATCAATATAATAACCGGGAGTATAAAAACCAATCTTATCAATTCCAACTTTCATTTTGACCACTCCATTTAAATTTAATTTAATCAACGACACTTATAATTAAAAATTACCGGTTATCTTCCCCAAAAAGATGGTCAAGATTAACAAATCTGCCGATCCACCTAAGCTTAAATTCTGATCGTCAAACTCTTGACACATTTTTTTAAGCTTCTCTTTGGCTTTTGGGTCCGAAAGATCGCTATCACCCAAAATCAAGTTAACGTCCTGATGAACCAGGTCAACAATCTTAGGAGAACCAGCTCGCTTAATTAAATTGCTGTCCTCACTATGGGCAACAATGTTTAGCAAAGTCGTTAAAATGATTTCATTCTTGTCTCCCTTAGAGTTAAGAAGTGTTGGCATTCCATCATTAATTACAGTGGGAAAGCCCTCTTCGGCTTCCCCACGAATGCCAGTTTTACCATACTTTAAAAATTGACGTTCTCCTGCGGTTAATTCTTTACTCGATTTGCTTTTCACATCGGCAAAGTCGGAGTGAATCAGTCCACCCGTCATCTTCTTTTCGGTTCTAATAAGATCCCCTAGTGAATGCTTCTTTGTTTGCGAAAGATATCCCAGAGCCGCTGACATAATGCCCATCACAAAGATTGCACCTTTATGTGTATTGACACCATCAGTAACGCGGAACATCGTTTTTTCTGCGTCCATTCCATCAGGTCGAATCAACCCAAGTAATTGTCTTAAATCATTATCAACGAAAGTCTGTCCCCGCTTAAATGCCATTTCAAAGTACGGTCTCATGGTAACGGTGCTATCAATAAAAGTAAAAACATCCATGTCTGGATGAGAATGATGAGAGACTGGATCAACTAATCCCGGCTTCGGATTAGTAACCACTTCATACAACATTGATTCAATGGCATCATTTACAACCGTCACTTTCTCGTCATGTACAATTGGGAGTCCCAACACACCATCATTCATTTTTTGCGTCCTTAAAATATATCTCGCTGATCTTTTTTTGAAGATCTTCCACGGAATGGGTTCGATTTCTGGCACATTCTTTAGCGTTATGATGACAAATCAGACACTTCCTGGGAGCCATATCAAGATCAGTTCTTGAATAATGAGAATGATGGGCGTCCATTACGTCCACATCAAACAATCTTCCCAACCGATCATGATCTTCAAATTGAATTGCCAACTTTTTCAAAGCACTTCCATTTTTGTTCATTACCAAAAATTCTTCTTTTTCCCGTATTAGTGTTCCATCCCATTTTATCGATAATTTTAATATTGTACAACTGAGTCCTTAAAAGTCGCCGATATCCAACATCAAATAAGTGATTAATCATTTGATTGTTTTTAATGGGACCAGGGATGTTTAACTTGATTGAAACAATGGTGGCTTCAGGATACTTTTTTCTAATTGGATCTGTAAATGAGCCCGCTTATCCTTATTAGCAAGTACCTCAGGGATCCCCAGCGGTTCTCCGTTCAAAAAAATGTTGTCTTCCAAATTAACTTACTCCTCAAAAAAACGGTTCTACCCATTTTCCAACAGATAGCACCGAATTTAACTTAATCTTTAACCTGGCGGATTGAATCAATGATAGTACCATCACGATATTCAACCAGACCAACCGTTTTATCAGTATATTGAAGTGGTTCTTCCTTACCAACAATGCTTTCAGCTTTCTTAGCCAATTCTTCAATCGTGTAAACGTGAAGACTTGGAACATCTTGAAATTGCTTAATCAAATCAGGCCGATTTGGATTAATTGCGATTCCAAATTCAGTTACTAAAACATCAATTGATTGGCCGGGAGTAACGGCAGTGTTGATATGATCAACCACCGTTGGGATTCTTCCACGAACCAATGGAGCACAGATAATTGTCATCTTAGCAGTGGCTGCATCTTGATGTCCACCAACTGCTCCTCTAATAACTCCATCAGAACCAGTTAAAACATTGACATTGAAATCAGTATCGATTTCAAGAGCACTTAAGACCGCAATGTCTAACTGGGCCACCATTGAACCCTTGTTATCTGGGTCAGCATACCATGAAGCATCAATCTCTTGTTGATTCTTGTTATTCTTCATTGAATCGGCCGCAGCCTTATCAAAGTCTTGGACATCCATCAACTTATCAACCAGGCCTTCTTCAAGTAAATCAACCATGGGCTTGGTTATTCCACCTAAACCAAATGAAGCATGAAGGTGATTATCAAGCATGGCCTGTCGAAGGTAACGAGTAACCGCAAGCGCTGCTCCACCGGAACCAGTTTGAAATGAAAACCCATCTTTAAAGTATTGAGAGTTAACAATTACTTGGTTAACGGCTCGAGCGATGGTCAAATCTTTCGGATCCTTCGTAAAACGAGTTGCACCTGAACCAATTTTGTTTGGATCACCAACTTGATCAACTTTTACGACATCGTCAACCTGAGTCTGACGAATTGAAGCGGGAGTATTAGGATAATCAACTACGTTATCGGTTAATAAGACAACCTTATTAGCATAAGCAGCATCCATCAAGGCATATCCTAGTGAGCCAAAGGCAGCTGGACCTTCCATTCCGTTGGCATTTCCACAACGATCTGAGTTAGGCACTCCTAAAAGGCAACGTCAATTTTAATGTCACCATTTTCAATGGCACGGGCACGACCACCGTGTGACCTGAAGATAACGGGATTCTTAAGAATTCCGTGAGATACTTCATCACCTAGTGAGCCACGCATCCCTGAAGTCGTAATATTTGTGACCGTTCCATTTTTAATGGCTTTAATTACCATATCATTCATGACACCAGTAAGTGATGAAGGTGCCAGGGTTAAGTCTTTAATTCCTAGATCCATGATGGCTTTCATTACGAGATTAAAAATATAATCTCCATTTCGCAAATGGTGATGAAATGAAATGGTCATCCCATCTTTAACATTCTTTTTGACAACTTGTTTTAAGTCATCCTTAAGCTTGTCATGACCATTTTGAACCTGAACCTTAGGTGCGGTTCTTTGAAAAACAGGATTACCAATTTTGGTAGTTTCAAATGGTTTAAAATGCAGTTCATTCATTAATTTATCGGGTAAATTACGACCTAATTTATTTTCCAATGTAATGACCCTCCTTATCAATCAATCCAGAAGCTTTGGCAAGTTTCATAACTCTCTCAGCTCTGAGTGCAACTGGTCTATCAACCATTTGTCCGTTCATTGAGATAACTCCTGAACCAGCTTTTCTAGCTTTTTCAATCGCAGCAAGTACGTTTTCAGCGTTCTTAATTTCATCTTCACTTGGAGCATAAACTTGGTTAACCAGCGGAATTTGACGAGGATTAATAACTGATTTTCCGTCATATCCAAGTTCATGAATATATTCGGTTTCTGCTAAGAATCCCTTTACATTATCAACATCAGTATAAACCGTATCGAATGCGGCAATCCCTGCAGCACGAGCAGCGTTTAAAATCATGTTTCGCGCAAAACGAAGTTCGAGGCCATTAGGATAGCGATGGGTCTTTAAATCAGTTGTATAATCTTCAGCTGATAAAGCAATTCCAATCATTCTGTCAGAAGCCTTAGCAATCTCAAGCACGTTCATAACACCTTCCGCACTTTCAATGGCAGCCATCAAATGAGTGGTTCCAACTGGAATTCCAAATTCCTTTTCTGCATCAGCAACTAGGCTTTCCATTTCTTCAACCATAGCGGCACTTTCAGTTTTAGGAATTCTAATAACGTCGATTCCAGCTTTAACCATCATCTTAACGTCGGCTTCAAAGAAATCAGTATCAAGTCCGTTAGTTCGAACCACTAATTCAGCATCACCATAATCAATTGACTTTAAAGCTTCATAAACTAAGTTTCTTGCTGAATCTTTTTCTGCTAAAGAAACTGAATCTTCAAGATCGAACATGATGGAATCGGCACCATAAATTCCGGCATCTTTAATCATGCCAGGATTATTACCCGGAACAAACATCATCGTTCTTCTAAGTCGTTCACCATTTTCAGCCATTATAGTGCCTCCCATGCTGGTTGCTCACTGTCATCCATTGCACGTTGAATTGCAGTAATTGTTCTCGCTCTGATTACACAATCAAGTGCTCCTTGATCAACCGCTTTAATATTAACGTTGTCTAATCCAAACTTCTTGACAACTTCTTTAATGGTAGCAATGATGTCATCACCAAAACGTTTCTTAACATCTGACTCAAGGCTAATTTGGACACCATCAGTACCCTTACTAACCGTAATTTGAATGTCAGAAGATTCTAAGGTTCCATCCATTGCAGTTTTATTAATTCCCACTAATCTTCATTCCCTTCTTAATTCTTTCTTGCAGATCGTCCTTGTGATCCACAATAAATTGATAAGTTGTTTTTGGAACAATGTTCTTAATTGATGAAATTTGATTATCTTTAATTGCTTGACGAACCGTCCGAGCAGAAATTACTTTGCCATCATTTTGATCACGTTTAATAACTTTAACTTCTACCTGTGGCGGCAAAATCTTTTCTAAAATCTGATTATAAATCGCCGTTGTCTTTGAGTTGGGTTCTGTGCCAAGAAAACGAACGTTAATCCCGAGATGCTTAGCAATCCAATCTTTAAATATTAAAGCATCAATAGTTGTTTGGTACCGTACCTTATCAGCCTGCGCCTTCAAGAAATATGAAGGAAAAGTTGCATAACTTACCAGGTAATCACCACCAGGAACCACCATTACATTTTTTTAAGTCTGAGACTCCTGCCTTAACAAGATTCAGCCGTTCGCTAGACGTAAATAACGACTTATCAGTGCTTACAACAAATACATAAACATTATCACTAGCTTGTGACGCTTGCTCAATCAGATAGCGATGTCCGTCAGTAAACGGATTAGCATTCATGACAATTCCAGCATTATTTTCAGATTTATTTACCTTAGGCAAACTTTCAAGATAGTCGGTAATACTATAATCGCCGGTTTCTAGAAAGGCAGCATCATCACTTTGAACTAACTCTTTAAATCCGACGTGTTCAAAACTTTTAGCATACATTGGCTTCGTAAACACAAAAACATGAAATACTCCATGCTGGCCAAGATTCGTCAGAAGGTTGGAAACAACTTTATTAAAGTAAACGCCATCTTCTGAGTGCTGATGACTGACCCCAATGTATTTCAAGATGTTACCAGAATATGAACCAGTACCCACTAATTGGTCCCCGTCAAAAAGCCCAATGGTGTAATCTAACGGATCAATTTCATCACCAGAAAAATTAGCAATTCCAAGTAATTCCAGAAAGGTTTTCCACTGTTCAAATTGGTCTGGAACGTCTAAATTAATTTCTCTAGTTACAATATCCATTACTTAATATTCTCCTACGTTATTACTAACCCATGATTAACATAATAATTGGAATTACGATGATAAAGAGAACTGAGGTAGAAACAACAATGTTTGTCGCAAATTTAACATCACCATGATAAGTTTGAGCCAAAATTGGAAGAACTGCAAGTGATGGAGTTGCCGCTTGTACAATCAAAGTCTTGGAGAAAGTTGGTACCATTGATACTCCAACTTTGAATCCAACGAAAATGATTGCCGCCATGATCAATGGCGAAATAACGAAACGACCAACCAGGGTCAAAATAACATCCTTATCAAAATGCATGTTCTTGAGACCAAATGATCTAAGCATAATACCAATATATATTAAAGCCAACGGCGTAACAAGTGCACCTAGGTCAGTTAAGGTCGTCTGAACAAAGTTAACTAATAGGTGTTCTTGAAGCCATGGGATGTACAAAAATGGAATGGCAACAATAAATCCCCATAATGGAGCTGGAATCAAATGATGCCAATCAAACTTAGCCTTTGAGCCATCCTTAGCAGTTGGATCATCGGCAGCAATTACCCAAACACCCAGGGTCCAAATGATGATCGTGTTAACAATGTAGTAAACCAGTAAGTAAGGTACTGAGATTTCACCAAACAAGGCAATGTTTAATGGCATCCCGATGAAAACAGTATTAGCACCGTTAATACCAGTCATCATAAGACCTCTTCGGCCTTTTTTAACTCTAAATAACTTAACTTCAATCCATGAAACGACGTATCCCAAAAGAATTGCTAAAACAACGTAAATTAATCCCGTTGAGAGATTAGCCAGTTGTTCAGGATGAAAATACTTCAACATGGCCACAAAGATGGAACATGGTAAAGCTACTTTCATAATAATTTTTGAAATTGAGCCAGAAAATGATTCTTTAAACCATCCAAGTCCTTGTGTGATGTAACCGACGGCAATCATAATTACAATCGCTAACACACTTTGAATTGACGTGATAAATATTGCCATAATTGCACCTCTTATCCCTTTTCACTATATTTCATAATGGAATCCGTAACCGTTTTAACAACGTTTTCATCAAAAACACCAGGAACAATTTTATCCGGAGTAGGATCGGGAATCATGCTGGCTAAAGCGTCGGCAACGACTTCCTCAATTTGGTATGTAACCCTTTTGATTCCGCTCTTTAAAAGTCCCTTGAATAAGCCTGGGAAAACTAAGATGTTATTAACTTGATTAGGATATTTACTTGATCCAGTAGCCACAACTTTTGCTCCACCAGCTTTAGCATCTTCAGGAATGATTTCTGGAACTGGATTAGCCAGAGCAAAAATAATTGGATTATTTGCCATTCTCTTAACCTGACTGGTGCTTAAAACGTTTGCATCAGATAAGCCGATAAAGACATCTTGTCCGTCAATTACATCATCTAATGTTTGGCCTTCTTTGCCGTTTAAAGCTTTGGCAAGTCCAGTTTGATAAGAGTTGTAATTTTGACTATCAGGTTTAACTACTCCATCAATATCAACTAGGGTAATGTCTTTAATTCCAACATGCTCAAGTAATGTAGCAGTTGCAACGCCAGACGCTCCAACACCGTTAATCACGATTTTTAAGTCCTTGAGCTTCTTACCAACAACTTTAGCTGCATTAATTAGACCAGCTAATACCACAATCGCAGTTCCTTCCTGATCATCGTGATAGACAGGAATGTCTAAGTTTTTACTCAAAATATCTTCTAGTTCAAAACACTTTGGAGCAGCGATGTCTTCCAGATGAATTCCAGCAAAAGTATCCTGAATGCTTTTAATATGAGCAGCCATTTTACTTGCATCTTCCTATTCAATAGCAACGGGAAGCGCATTGACACTTGCCAAATCTTTTGTACAATAATGCTTTGCCTTCCACAACCGGTAAACCAGCAGCAGGTCCAATGTTACCTAAGCCCAGCACTGCTGACCCATCAGTAACAACAGCAAGCAATTTTCCACTCATTGTGTACTTATCCTTTAAACTAGGATCCTTTTCAATCGCCTTGGAAATCTCAGCAACACCTGGTGTATAAGCTTCGCTAAGTTCTTCACGGTTCTTTACGGGAAACTCTGATTCCATCTCGAGCATTCCAGTGTGCTTGGAATGAATGGAATAAATATTATCAGCCACGTAAACCCCTCCATTTGTTTTTATTTTCACGTAGACGACGGTGACCGCATCTACTTACATTGTGATTATATTAACTAAAATGCGCAAAGTCAACCCATATAACGTCCGTTAACAAGCAAAAATAAATAGCGATCTTACCAATGTGAGACCACTATCAAAAGATTAAATCTAATAATTCACACAATGATATTTATTGCCATTGTGATTTCTTAAATTTTTTTCACAAAGTCTAGCAAGATTTTGTTAAAAACTGCTGGTTGTTCAGCCATGATAATATGACCGGCATCATCGACAATTTGATAATGACCATTTTTTGCCATTGCAGCCGCAACTTTTGCAAAATGATAGTCAAAAAATGGTGACTTTCGTCCAGCAATAATCATTAAAGGAACCGTCAAATCATTTAAAACATCACGCCAGTCCTGAAACGCATGATCAACCAGTAACGGATAGTTTAAATCTGCATCATATGGATATTCTTGCTTTAAGGCTTGAATCTTGTTATACAAATCGTCGTTAATTTTATTATATGTCGATCGCCCAAATGGTTGTTTTAAAAATTCAGGAAAATTGCTCCAATCCAAGGCTTTAAATCCATATGGCCATGACTGATCTGCAATCATTTTAGGACTCTGGTCAACGTCAACGATGGCTTTGATTCCCTTATCAGTGAATAAGGAAACATACGCAAACATTGTAGCTGCTCCCATCGAATTGCCTAACAAGATAGGACGTTTCAAATTTAGTGCCTGCTTGATTTCATATAAGTCCATGGCATGACGAGACATCCTCTCATCTTTACTAGTTCGTTCAGACATGCCCTGATTTCTAGCATCAACATTAACCACTCTAAAACCGTTTTGCACTAACTTTTGTACGGTAAGCGTCCAAATCTCTTTATAACCCCCCAATTCCCGTCAAAATCATTACAGGTTGAGCATCTTTTTCTCCCTCGTCATCATAATCCAGTTCAACATTATCAGAAGTATAGAATTTCATTATTATCACACCATTTTCTTTAAGATTTACCTTATATACTAGCACTTCTGGTGTAAGTACACTGCTAACGAATTAAAATTAATTGGGAGTATAATAACTAAGAAAGAAGGGATAACATGAAACGAATTACAGTCACATTTCCAGCACCTGGAAAATCAGAAACCAAAACCATTAAAGTGGACCATAACAACCAATACGTCATGGAATTAACTACTTTAGAAAATCTAGCTCCTGACGGACATTCACTTGAGATCAAATTTCTTCCCGGTACAAGTGAGGATTTTCCCGAACGTGGAACCACGATTTACTTAAATGGATTTGACCAAACGTTTAAATTATCAAATGGAGATATTTTAGTTACAAAAAGTATGTAAAAAGGCCTGTTGACTAGTCAACAGGCCTTTTTTGATTTTATTTGTGATCTAGTTTATCTTGAGCTTTTTGAGCTGCAATGTTCATGATGTTCCATGGACGATCAAAACTAGGTTGGAAGAAGAAGTCAGCATATGCTAAGTCATCAACAGTCATGTGTTGTTGAATTGCTAATGAAATAGTATTGATGTTAGCTGTTACATCACGTTTTGACATAATTTGAGCACCTTCAACTTCACGAGTCTTAGGATCAAAGGTCAACTTGAAGTATACTTCAGCGTTCAACTTATCATCGTGGACAAATGGAGGAACGGCAGTATCAACGACAAAGACTGATTCGACGTCAACGCCAGCTTTTTTCAGCAGTAACGTCCTTAAAACCAGTTGAAGCAAACTTGTAGTCAAAAACATGCAATCCTGATGAACCAGAAACTTCAGTAGTCTTTCGTTTCTCATCATTAAGGTTCATGGCAGCTGAACGTCCTTGACGTCTAGCGTTAGTAGCTAAGGCAATGATTTGCTTCTTGCCAGTAGGTGCAAAGGTAACTTCGGTTGAATCACCAATGGCGAAGATATCAGGCTGATTGGTACGTTGGTATTCATCAGTCTTGATCATACCCTTTTCATTAAGATCAACTTTTCCTTTAAGCCAATCGGTAGCAGGACGAATTCCAGCTGTTTCAATAATCAAATCAGCATCCCACTGATCGCCATTAGTTGAAATAACTGATGAAACGTTTTCGTCATCGTCACCAACATATTCTTTAACACTTTGGTTAAGTGCTAATTTAACACCATGTTTCTTAAATTCAGCTTCCAAGATCTTAGTGAATTCAGGATCCAGATAAGTAGGAAGAATGGATTTACCAGTATCAACTAAAGTAACGTTCTTACCGGCTTTGGCAAACGATTCAGCTGCTTCAATCCCAATGTATCCACAACCAACAACCGTAACGTTATTGATTCCAGGAGTTACTTCAGCTTCCTTCAACTTGATGGCCCAATCACGTCCACGCATTGCGTAAATGTTACCTAATTCCTTACCAGGAACTGGAAGTTGGAATGGGTTAGCACCAACACTCAAAATTAATTTGTCGTATTTTTCAGTGCTTTCTTTACCATCATTGACGTTTAAAGCAGTTAATGTATGGGCTTCTGAATCAACATCAGTAATTTCAGTGTTAATGTGAACATTTACACCTAGTTTTTCCATTCCCTCTGGAGTTGCATAACTTACAGAGTTAACGTTCTTAACAACGTTTTGAAGATATAATTCAATTCCACAAGATAGAAATGATACGAAATCTCCCTTTTCATACCATTCGATGTCAGCATCAGGGAAATCTTTTAAAACTCCTCTAACAGCTTCGAATCCACCATGTGATGATCCAATTACAGCTACTTTCATATCTGCTTCCTCCTTCAATATTTAAAATTGTCGTTCTCTGTGAACATTTTTATATTACCACGCAATCACCCTTCCGTACCATAAAATGACCCATATTTAACAAATTATTTGTACACAATTGTATTGAACCACTTGTAAATTAATTAATTAGCAGTACTCAATTTAAAATAAAAAACGTAGACCAACTAAAATCGTCAGTCTACGCTTGGACCAACCATTTCAGTACAAAGGAGAAACAATTTTGACAACAATTGAACGAATTAAGCGCCTTGCGAGAATGCGGGGATGGTCACTTCAGCTAGTGGCACAGAAAGCCGGAATCGGGATCAACAATATTTATACATGGAACAAGAAAACACCGAGCACTAAGAGTTTAGATAAAGTGGCTAAGGTCCTTGGGGTTTCAATTGACTATCTATTGGGGAACACTGATAAACTGAACTACCCAAATGATAATAAAGACAAATCAAAAGTTAATGAAGCTGTTGATCTTCCTATTCTTGGTAGTATTGCTTGTGGGAAACCTATTTTTGCGGAACAAAACGTCACAGGATACTTTCCTACCCTAAAAAACGATCTTCCAAGTGGGGATAATTTTTTGGCTTAAATGTGACGGCGATTCAATGGATCCTACCATTAAAAATGGTGCTTACGTCCTAATCCATTACCAACCAGAAGTTGAAAATGGAGACATTGCAGCCGTCTTACTAAATGACGATGAGGATGCCACCCTTAAACGGATTAGTACCCAAAAAGATCAGACTGTCTTAATTCCAGATAACAAGCAATATCCACCAATTATCTTGAACAAAGATAATCCGGGAAAAATTATTGGGAAAGCAATTCGCATGCAATCGGAACTATAAAAATATTTAATTAAAAGGGAATTCCATTGAATGGAATTCCCTCTTTTATTTAATGAAATGAAGCAATCCGATCACTCATTTTCAAATGTCCAGGCGCTCATTTGCCTACAAACATCCTCGGATTGTGGCACAATGCCGAATTTATCTAAAAATCCATGCATCATACCTTCGTAACGTATCAATTGAACATCGTTATGAAAAACTGCTAGTTTATTAGCAAATTCGTCATCTTGGCTTTTCAAGCAATCATATTCGGCAGTAACAATTAACGTACGTGGCATTTGTTTTAATTCACTAGTAGCCATGTTAATTGGTGAAATTAATGTTTCACTCATCGAATGTGGTTCAGAATAAACCCCCTCCCAAATAACCCAAAGCTTGAATATTCCCACTGTCCATATCATTAATTAATTTCTGTTGTGACTTTGGTAAATCTGACAAATTTTGATAACTAGGTGCCAAGTCATTTTGCACCATCGGATAAATTGGAACTATTCCTTTAACTAAATGGGTGTCCTTCTGTAAATCTAGGTAAGCCATCTCAATTGCAATATTTCCACCAGCACTATCACCAGCAACATATAAATGGTTAAGATCGATTCCAAGCTTTTTCGCATTATCATGAGCAAATTTCAACCCTTGCCAGCAATCTGCCAATAAATCATCAGCATTTACTTCAGGAGCTAAACGATAGTCAACATTAATAACCGTACCACCGATTAATTCTGCTAATTTACGACAAAAATTACGCGATACCGCGGGACCATTTCCAACAAAATCACCACCATGATAGTAAATAAAGCATGGTTTCTTGACAGTGGGTCGCTTGAAAAATTGGCTCAATTGTAAAATCACATTGCCTAAGTCAACGTCTTTTGTAGTGACATTATATGCCATATCCACATTCGGCGTGCCCATTCCCTTACGAAAAGCTATCGCTTGTCTTTCGGCATCGGTTTTTGGTGTAAATTTTAATCGCTTAGTAACGGTGCTTGATTCAGAACTTAAACTGCTATTTTCTTCATGATCTCTAAGAACCACATCATCCAAACCCTCTTGTTTAGACGATGGCTTTACACAAATTAATAAATTACTGTTGTTACAATGAAACTCACTTATACCATAAACATGTGAAATTTGATTTAACAGCTTATAATATTGTGACATTGATGGGGTCCATAAAGTATTAGTCATGATCTATCACTTCTTTATCTTATTTACATAAGAATACCATTTTATGTGACAAAATAATTGATCAATCATCTAACAAAATAAAAAGTCCTACTGCCTATTTAAGACAGCAAGACCAAACATCTACATTACCAACTAACACCTTGATAACGAATTGTCTATATAAGGCGAGTACAGGATTTGAACCTGCGCGCCGGCTATAAACCGGTTCGCCGGATTTCGAGTCCGGTGCATTACCACTCTGCCAACTCGCCATAATTAACACTACTCAAGTATAATCGTAAAAAGTACAACAATCAACACGAGTAGTGCCCTTAATTTAATTGTATTTAATGAGACTCAGAATATCGTAATCCTTAATTTTGTCGCGACCCTTTAGGTCCATTAACTCAACAATAAAGGCCGTTCCAACCACAATTCCACCAAGATCTTTCACTAATTCAATGGTTGCTTCAATGGTTCCACCAGTAGCTAACAAGTCATCAGTCACTAAAACCCGTTGCCCCGGTTTAATGGCGTCTTCATGCAAATAAAGGGATGACTGTCCGTATTCTAGTCCATATGTAGCTTTAACCGTCTTGCCTGGCAACTTCCCCTTTTTTCTTGCAGGAGCGAAGCCAATCCCAAGTTCATATGCAACCGGACATCCAACAATAAAGCCACGAGCTTCAGGACCAACAATCATGTCAACATTTTTTCCCCTTAGCATAGTTAACAATCTCGTCAGTTGCTTGGCGATATGCTTCTCCATCTTCTAGTAACGGCGAAATATCACGAAAAGTCACTCCTGGTTCTGGAAAATTAGGATAACTTGCTACATAATCTTTTAAATTAAGAGCCATAAAAATACTTCCTTTCTTATTATCAGTTCCCAATCCCATTAACAATTTTAACCAAATCACTTGGAGAAACATTGAACAGGGCATCCTCCACCTTTAACTGTTCTTCACGCAATTGATAGGTAGGAGAAGTTGACAAGTTCTGTTTGTCTGGGTTACTGATCCCATTCAAAATCCCGTTTTGAATGGTAATAAAACCAAGTTCATTAAAAACCTGTAGCATAAACACAAGGATATTCGCAGGAACCTGCAGATGTTGGGCCACAGATCTAATATTATCAGAAATCTTCACATTTTTATTAGTTTCAACGAACTTAAATAGTTTAGCATACTGAGAACGTTCTGGCATCCCTAAAGACAAAATATGATTCTTTTTATATAAATATAGGATAATCTTAGGGTTTTTAAGGTGATTAACTAATTTTTTGAATTCATCCAATGTCTCAGGACAATCAACAATGTAAACAGCTCCATCGCTAATATCTTTGTTGACACTAGATGCTAGAAGAGTTTGAGAATGAGGACCCACATAGGTTTTTAATTGCTGGTATAATTTCGAGTTAAAGAAAATATACGTCCCGTCATTTGCAAACATGGACTTGGTTAATCTGGTAGTCCTTTTATCCAATACTACCGTTCCATCTACCTTAAGATCATCAACCATCAACTGAATGTTAGTATGGCCCTTCCATTCATTTTCATTTAAGGTCCCAGCAACATTTACGTTAGCGGATAATAAAGATACTTCTGAAGCGGTCTCTCCCATTCCAAAATCAATGGCAGGAATTCGAGAGTGCTCTCCTACCAACTGAAATTTAAGGTGATCTTGCGATTTACCAATGGCTTGGACATTTGTTAACGTAACTGGTTCAACATCGAATCTGGGACATTCATTATCAGTACCAAATGGACTGAGAGTTTGAATTTGTTGAAATAACTTTTGATCAATCTCATCCGGTGTAACTTTAAAATCAATTTTAAGAGTTGGCTTCTGTGTCAAATCAACCTGTTGGTTAGCTGCTGATTGTTCAAACTGCTTAGCCAACTTATCAAGGTTAGCAGCTGGAACCGTCAATCCAACGGCCATGGCATGTCCACCAAACGCATCCATTAGATCACGCTCACCATCTAAAGCTTTAAAAAGATCAAATCCCTTTACACTTCGTCCAGAACCCTTAGCCGTCTGATTTTTATCATCAATACTAACTACCACAGTTGGCTTATGAAATTTATCCTTAACCCGACTAGCAGCAATTCCTAACACACCGGTATGCCAATTTTTGCCTACAATTAGGAGGGTTTCTCGGTCACGATTCTTAGGTAAACTAGCCTGTTCAATCGCCTCGTCGGTAATCGAACTAACCAATAACTTTCGTTGATCATTCTTCTTTTCGGTTTTCTTGGCTAATTCATTGGCTTGATCATCATCAACCGTTGTCAACAAGTCAACGCCCATATTAGCATCGCCCATTCTCCCAAGAGCATTTAGTCGTGGAGCAATATTAAAACCAATGTCTTGTTCATCAACTTGATCTAAATCAATTCCAGCTCTTTTAATTAATGCTTTTAATCCTGGTCGAACCGTTAAATGAATCACATTTAAGCCAAACTGAACAAGTGCTCGATTCTCTCCTGTAAGGGACACTAAATCAGCCACGGTTCCAATCGCAGCTAGATCTAGCTTATCTTGCGGGATCTCATCCATCAGTGCCGTAGCAAGCTTAAAGGCAACCCCTGCACCAGATAAGTACTGAAAGGGATAAGTGTGCTCCCCCTAATTGAGCATGCACAATGGCATATGCATTTGGCAACTTTTGAGGTAATTCATGATGATCCGTAATAATTACGTCGCAGCCTAATTTGTTGGCCTCTTCAATCGCATCAAAACCAGCAACTCCATTATCAACCGTTACAATCAAAGAAGTTCCACTATCAATTATTTTTTGAAAGGCTTTAATATTTGGACCATAGCCATCTTTAAAACGATTGGGAATGTAGTACCGCACATCTGCTCCCATCTCTACCAATGTCTCATAAAGAATAGACGTACTAGTCAGGCCATCGGCATCGTAATCGCCATAAACAGTAATTTGTTCGCCCTTTTCAATCGCAGCGTCAATTCGATCAACCGCTTTTTGCATATCATGCATTAAAAATGGATCGTTTAAATCGGATGTATCAGGATTTAAGTAGTGCTTAATTTTATCAGCATCATCATAGCCACGTTCAAACATCAACTTAACGACCAATGGTTCCAGACCCAATTCACTTGCTAACTGATTAACAGCATCGCCATTAATATTATTTTGTTTTAACTTCCAATTATACTTTGAAGAAAGCAAATAAGGATCCTCTTTTCACTATTTTTCGTCGTCTTTTTGTTGTTTATTAATTACATCTTCTATGTTGCGATTATCTTGATTAACTTTTTGTTTACTAATTGAATTCTTAAGTTGCATTTGCAGTGAATCAACTTGCTTGTTTAGATCAGTAACCTGATCCTTTAATCCGTCAATAACTTTTTGCGAATTACGGTTCTCTTTCTTCCGTTGAGATCCATTTTTAAATGAACTAATCATTGATAACAGGAACATAATTAATGCCCCAATTAATAAAGTTAGTAGGAGTACAAGAATTAAAGGCATTTTAACCGTAGTAAAACCAAAATTAATTTCAGCACTTGACATGTTCAATAGAACAAAAATAGCCACAATTACAATCAAAACCATGCTTAGAATCATTGAAATTTGCTTTTTCATTTTGTACTCTCCTCTCCCTTATCAAAGGGAATATCAATAAAATCAAAGTCTTTAACTACCTTAGTATTTGGAAAAATCTGTTGTGCCTGTTTCTGTAATTCATGTGCCATCTTAGCAGTATATCTTGCCGAGATATGGGTTAATAGTAACCGCTTCACGTTCGCTTCTTTGGCCGTATTAGCAGCCTGAATATTAGTAGAGTGATAATAGTTATGGGCTAATTTAGCTTCACCCTTTCCAAAAGTGCTTTCGTGTACTAAAACATCTGCATCTTGAGCTAATTCATTAATGGTATCAACTTTTCTTGTATCTCCCAGAATAGTAATAATCCTTCCTTTCTGAGCTTTCCCAATATAGTCGCTTCCATTAATGATTCTCCCATCATTAAGCTGTACGGTTTTCCCCTGCTTAAGTTGGCCATACAATGGTCCTGCTGGAATATTATTTTCACGAAGTTTATTAACAAGCAACTCGCCGGGATGGTCATGTTCAACAATTCGAAATCCCCAACTTTGAACTTGATGATCAAGTTTTTCAGCATAAACCGTGAATTTTCTACCCTCAAAAAATTTTGCCAGGCTGACCTAGTTCAACGTATTTTATTCTATACCCTAACTTAGTCTGAGTCACTTGCAAACTAGTCTGAACGTAGTTTTTAATTCCATGAGGTCCATAAATGGTCACTGGATCATCGCCACCTTGAAACGAACGACTTGATAACAATCCTGGTAGACCATAAATATGGTCACCATGAAGATGGGTAATAAAGATTTTATTGATTTTACGTGGCTTTAAGGTTGATCGCAAAATTTGTTGCTGGGTTCCTTCACCAGCATCAAACAACCATACGGAATTAATCTCATCTAATAACCTTAAAGCGACACTGGATACGTTGCTGAAACTTACCAGGAACTCCAGCACCAGTTCCAAAAACTCTAATTGCATATTCTATCGTTCCTTTTTGACACTCAAATTTTTACACTCGTGAAGAACTACCATATAATTGTAGCATATCACATTGGCAATAATAAGCTGAAATCTAGGTGACTATTTTGAGATTAAACGAATTCTACGTTTCATCAGAAGATTTAAGTAACTCATATAAGATCTACGTTGAGATTAACAAAGATATTTTTCCAATTTTTGATATTGAATTTTCTGACCAAAAAATACTACTAGTACCAAATAAATATAAGCATCCCTTAACATTAAGTCAATTTAACACAAGAACCAGTCAATTAGATGATCATTTATCCTTATTCTGTAAAACCAATGAAATTCCAAAACTATTTGGCTATCGTTTAAAAAATGATCAATTGATATTTGGATAAAAAAGGATGGTCCTTAACTGGACCATCCTTTTTATTAGAATTATTCAACATACGAAAAAGTGAAATCTAAAATTGAAACAAGGTCACCATTCTTAGCACCAGCGTCTCTAAGGGCCTGATCTACTCCCATTCCACGGAGCTTACGAGCCAATCTTAAGACTCCCTGTTCATGTTCCGTATTGGCCATTTGAATCACTCGTTCAATCTTATCTCCAGATAGAACCCAGGTCCCATCTTCATCTTTAGTTAAGGTAAATGGCTTCTCATCCTCATCCGCATGATAAACCACTTCTTTGTTTTCCTTAGCTTCTTCAGCTCCCATAATTGGAAATTTAGGAGATTTATCAAGGGCTTGACTGGTTTCTCTAATTAACTCTTTTAGCCCCGTGTGAGTTACTGATGAAATCGGAACAATTTCACTTGCAACGTGGTCATTGTGATCGGCTAACTCCCTGTTTAAATAACTCTAAGTTTGCCTTCGCGTCTGGCATATCCATTTTTGAGGCCACAATAATTTGGGGCCGCTTCAATAAACTTTCATCGAAGTTAGCTAACTCATGATTAATCTTTTGATAATCATCGTACGGATCACGACCCTCAATTCCACTCATGTCAACCACATGTAGGATGACTCGTGTTCTTTGAATGTGTCGTAAAAATTCAAAGCCTAATCCAACTCCCTTAGAAGCTCCCTCGATTAGACCGGGTAAGTCGGCAATCACAAAATCATTTCCATCATGATTTCTTACAATTCCAAGATTAGGAACAATGGTCGTGAAATGGTATTGAGCTACTTTAGGTTTCGAAGAAGTAATTGCACTCAATAAGGTTGATTTCCCTGCTGATGGGAAGCCCACTAATCCAACGTCGGCTAACAATCTTAACTGAAGTTCAATTTCCATTTCTTGGCCTGGCTCACCGTTTTCAGCAATTTCAGGAGCTGAATTCTTCGGCGTAGCAAAGTGAACGTTTCCTCTTCCACCACGGCCACCTTTGGCAATGACAACTTCATCATTGGACTTAGTCAAATCCGCAATCGGTTCACCAGTTTCCGAATTATAAATCGTGGTTCCATCTGGTACACTTACGACTAAATCCGGAGCACTGGCACCCGTCATTTTCTTATTTGCACCATTGCCACCATTTTCAGCTTTAAACTGTTTTTTATACTTAAAATCCATCAAAGTGGACATCCCAGTGTCAACTTTAAAAACAACGTTTCCACCGTGTCCGCCATCTCCTCCAGATGGTCCACCATTGGGAACATATTTTTCACGACGAAAGCCAACCATTCCGTCGCCACCTTTACCAGCTTTGACTTTAAACTTTACTTGATCTACAAACATAATTTCTCCATTTTCTAGCTAGTTTTTCATCATTTTAGCTACTGGCACATCATTTTCGAAAGTAAACTTAACGGTCTGAGCAACCTTCTTTGAGATTCCAAGCGCTTGAATGTCATCTACACTAGCATCTGCGATATTTTTAGTTGAACCAAATTTTCTCAATAATTTATTCCTTGTCTTCGGTCCAACCCCTTTAATACTATCTAACCTTGAAGTCATCGAATTCTTGTTATGGAGCTGATGATGATAATTAATGGCAAAACGGTGAACCTCATCTTGCACCCGCTGAACAAGATAAAAGGCTTGGCTTTTTGGATTTAAATTAATGTGATGATCATTACTACCAAATAATAAATCAGCCGTTTTGTGCTTATCATTTTTGACCATTCCAGCTACCGGAATGTGAAGGTCGAGTTCGTTTTCCAGAACATCCTTCACGGCATTCATCTGAATCTCGCCACCGTCCATTAGGATTAAATCAGGCATCTCAGCGTGTTCTTTTAATAAACGTGTATAACGTCTTCTAATAACTTCACGCGTGCTAGCTGCTTCATCAGCATGATCAACGGTCCGTAACTTGTACTTTCGATACTTCTTTTTATTTGGCTTACCATCTTCAAATACTACCATAGCAGAAACCAAATCGGCACCAGAAATGTGGGAATGATCAAAAGCCTCAATTCGACCAATATGACCGATTCCTAAAGCATTACCGAGTTCATCCATCGCACCAGTGGTCTTCCTGCGATCCATCTCCATTAACTTAAACTTCTCATTTAAGACTAATCGAGCGTTATGCTCAGCCATATCTAGTAAAGCCCTTTTCTGCCCTCGTTGTGGAGTTCTAACCGGCACTCCGATCATTTTTGAAAGAACCTCATGATCAATTGATGCTGGTACCAAAATTTCTTTTGGTGGAATTCGATCAGAATCATTATAAAATTGGACAATGTAACTAGTCATTTCTTCATTAGAGGTACTAATAATTGGAAATAATTTTTTTCTCACGCTTCATTAGACGAGCCTGACGAATGAAGAAAACTTGAACTGAAAGCCAGCCCTTGTCAGCATAAAAATTAAATACATCGCGGGGAGTATTATCATGGGAAATAATCTTTTGTTTCTCAACGGTAGCATCAATGTAATGTAATTGATCACGCAGTTCGGCTGCCCGTTCATATTCCATGTTATTTGATGCCGTATTCATTCGTTTAGTTAATAATTGTCTGGCAGGTCCAACGCTACCATTTAAGAAGGATTTAATCTTTTTAATTTGAGCATCATACTCCGATTTAGGAACCTCTTTAAAGCAAGCTCCCAAACACTGGCCCATGTGGTAATACAAGCAAGCCCGCTTTTGATAACCATTACAACGCCTTAATGGATACATTTTCTGTAAGAAATTCAACGTTTCATCCGCCGCATAAACGTTAGGATATGGTCCAAAGTAGTACCCGCCATCTTTTTTAACGGTATTGGTAATCAGCATCCTGGGATCACGTTCGTTGGTAATTTTAATGTATGGATAACCACTATGCCCCTGCTTCAAGCGTACATTATAGTAGGGACGATGTTTCTGAATTAAAGTAATCTCAAGTAAAAAGGCTTCCTTATCATTTGAAGTAATGATGGTTTCAAAGTCAGCAATATTTCGCACCAACTTTGCTCGTCGACCATACTGAGTACTTTTTAAAATAAGATCGAACTCGATTTTTTAAATTTTTAGCTTTCCCAATGTAGATAATCTTGCCATCTTTATCTTTCATAATATAACAACCAGGTTGATCAGGAAGCAACGTTAATTTTCGTTCAATTAAATCGGATGCCATAAAACTCCCTCCTTTCCCATAAGTGTCACTGTTACAATTATAATGAATTAGTTACAGTTTGTATAACAAACTGACATTAAGTGATTTTTTTGCTATGATGAAGTTAAAGGAGCGATCAATATGGGACTAAAAATTAGAAGAAATGAAGATCTTGATGCCATGTTCAGTAAATTCGCTAAAGAAAATCCGAAAGATCCTAACCGTGCTAAATTTTTAAATCATAAGAATAAAGAAGACCAACGCGAATCAAAAAAGAATAAAATTTTGGATCAAGATAAAACCAAATAAACAGAAAATCAGCTGTTCACACAGCTGATTTTTTTATGACTTAATTTGTTGTTCAATCCAATCCCATACTTGATCAGCTCCCACTTTTGTCTTCGCAGAAAACATGACCAATGGTTCATCATCTTCTAATTCTAATCCTTTACGCAGGATCTGTTCTTGCTTTTTTCGTTTACTTTTAGGAATTTTATCTACCTTAGTAGCCACATAAAGTACCGGGATCCCATAGTAATCTAACCAATCACGCATTTGAATATCATAATCACTCGGTGCGTGTCTTCCATCGATTAAATTAACCACACCCCGGAGTTGTTCACGCTGAGTTAAATAGGTTTCAATCATCTGAGCCCATTTTTCCCGCTCTGATTTTGATACTTTAGCATATCCGTAACCAGGAACATCCACAAAGTATAGTGCATCATTAACCCGATAAAAATTAAGGGTTTGGGTCTTACCTGGTTGTCCAGAGGTGTGCGCATAGTCCTTTCGATTAATTAAGACATTTGTTAGAGAAGATTTACCAACATTAGAACGTCCTAAAAAACCAATTTCAGGATAACCAGTAGTGGGATACTGTTTAGGATCAACAGCACTCATTACTAGTTCAACATCATTTACATCCATCATTATCTCCGTTCGATTACTTAGTTACGGTTTAATACCATTTTTGGTTCTTTGCCACCGTTAACTGATTCAGGCGTAACAATTACTTCTTTCACGTCATCACGACTTGGAAGTGAATACATAATATCACGCATAACACTTTCAATCATCGAACGTAGTCCACGAGCACCAGTATTTCTAGCAATTGCCTTTTTTGCCATTGCCTTGAGTGCATCATCTTCAAACGTCAAGTTAACTCCCTCAAGTGAAAGTAGCTTTTGATACTGCTTAACTAACGCATTCTTAGGTTGAGTAAGAATTTTAACCAGATCATCCTCACTTAATTTGTTTAATGCAGTTAAAATTGGTAAACGACCGATAAACTCTGGAATTAAACCAAAATTCATTAAATCTTCAGGGATTACTTTCTGCATAATATCCTCATCAGCAACATCTTGGGTTTCATGGTTATCAACGCCAAAACCAATGGTCTTATCACCCAAACGTCGTCTAACAATATCCTGAATACCATCAAAAGCACCACCAACAATAAAGAGAATGTTTTTGGTGTTAATCTTAATAAATTCCTGACTAGGATTCTTTCTGCCACCCTTTGGTGGGACGTTTGCAGTAGTTCCTTCTAAGATCTTCAGAAGTGCCTGCTGAACTCCTTCACCGGATACATCACGCGTAATTGAGACATTTTCAGCTTTCTTAGCGATCTTATCAATTTCATCAATATAGATAATACCCTTTTCGGCTCTATCAACATCATAATCCGCATTTTTGAAGAAGTTTTAAAAGAATATTTTCAACATCCTCACCAACATATCCTGCTTCAGTAAGAGTAGTAGCATCAGCAATTGCAAACGGTACATTTAAAATCTTTGCAAGCGTTTGTGCCAAATAAGTTTTACCGGATCCAGTTGGTCCGATCATGGCAATATTACTCTTTTGAATCTGAGCATCATCATAAGAATGATGAGTTTGATCCCTTTCTTCATTATCATTTTCATCACTATTTTCAGAATCATTTAAAGCTTTAATTCTCATATAATGGTTAAACACAGCGACCGCTAAGGTTTTCTTAGCTTCATCTTGACCAATCACATACTCATCAAGCTTTTTAACAATTTCACTTGGAGTAAGAACATTAATGTCCTCAGTGGTAGTCTTGTTTAATTCCTCGCTCATGATTTGTTCACACAAATCAATACATTCATTACAAATATATACGCCTGGTCCAGCCACGATCTTCTTTACTTGATCCTGTGACTTTCCGCAAAAGGAGCAAGTAATGGTCTCATTTTGATCTGAATCATCATACATGATATCTCTCCTTTTTGTTAAATTCGTTTCGTTGCCTGCAATTTGAAACTATACCATACTAATAGAATCTTTTAAAATAATTTGCTCTACAAAAAAGACCCGCCCTAACAAGCGGATCCCATCTTGTATAAATTATTTCTTGTTTTCTTTACTGGAATCCTTCTTTTCAGAAGACTTCTTAGCAGCTGATTTTGGTTCTTCTTTAGCACTGTCAACAACAATATCAACAGCCTTTTGAATTCCAATATCATGCTTTAACATGTCATCAGATAATGCATTACGAACGGCAGTTTCTTCCATTCCGTATTGTTTTGCAAGATCACTAACTTCTTTTGAATGTCTGCTTCACTTGGATTAATCTTTTCCGCTTTAACAATTGCTTCTAAGACCAAGTTCGTCTTAACACGACGATCAGCACCATCAGCAAACTGCTTCTTTAAGTCTTCTGGTTTAGTACCAGTTAACTTATAATACGTCTCAGCGTTGATGCCTTGTTGTTGCATTCCAGCGAGGTATTGATCCATTTGACGTTGAACGTCATCATTGATCATTACTTCAGGAATATCTTTAACAGTAGCATTATCTACAGCTTCGCCAATTGCAGCATTTTCTTTAGCATCATGAGCAGCTGATTCCTTTTGTTCTTTAAGCTCTTTCTTGATTTTGTCTTCTAACTCAGAGAGTGTGTCAACGTCTTCGTCAACATCCTTAGCAAAATCATCATCAAGTTTAGGTAATTGTTTTTCCTTAACTTCATGAAGCTTAACTTTAAAAGTAGCTTCTTTCCCAGCTAATGACTTTTCTTGATAGTCCTTAGGGAAAGTAACCTTTACATCAACATCATCGCCAGCTTTTTACCAATCAATTGGTCTTCAAAGCCAGGAATAAATGAACCTGAACCAAGTTCAAGAGAATAGTTGTTAGCTTTTCCGCCTTCAAATGGCTTGTCGTCAACAAATCCCTCAAAGTCAATTGTAACAGTGTCACCCTTTTTAGCAGGACGATCAAGCAAAACAAGTTCAGCCTGTGATTGACGCATTTTATCTAACTTAGCATCGACGTCTTTTGTAAACACGAGTGCTTTCCTTCGGAACACTTAACCCTTTGTATTGGCCAAGCTTAACGTCAGGCTTAACACTTACAGTAGCTTTTAGAACCCATGGCTTGCCTTTTTCAATTGATTCAACACTAACATCTGGTTGACCAACTGGTTCAATTCCAGCGTCTTTAATTGCTTCACTATAAGCATCTGGTAGCAATAAGTTTAAAGCATCTTGATATAAGGCTTCTTCACCGTACATTTGATTAAATACTTGTCGTGAAACCTTACCCTTACGAAATCCAGGAACTTTAATGTTTTTTCTTATTCTTCTTGAAAGCTCGATCTAATCCTTCTTTAATCTTATCAAGACCAATTTCAAAGGTTAGTTCACCATCATTGGTGCCTTTTTTTCTTCCAATCTGCCATAACATTTCCTCCAACATGAAAAATATTACACACTTTTTCAAGTAATAGTATTCAAATAGTATTCTAACTTAAGCGCCATCAAAAGTAAACATCGACGCTAAAACAGTGGTATCAATAAAAAGAGATTGAAGACAATGTCTTCAATCTCTAAATAAAATACTAATTAATCATCGATTTCGGTTACAACACCGGCACCAACGGTATGTCCACCTTCACGAATAGTGAACTTAGTACCTTTTTCAATGGCAACTGGCTTAGTTAAGTCAACGTGGAATGTAACGTTGTCACCAGGCATTACCATTTCAGTTCCCTTGTCTAATTCAATAACACCAGTAACATCGGTGGTATGGAAGTAGAATTGAGGACGATAGTTTGAGAAGAATGGAGTATGACGTCCACCTTCTTCTTTGGTTAAGATGTAAACTTGACCAGTAAACTTCTTGTGGGTATGAATTGAACCAGGTGCTGCAAGAACTTGTCCACGAACAACTTGGTCACGGTTAATACCACGAAGCAAAGCACCGATGTTATCTCCAGCTTCACCTTTGTCAAGAGTCTTTCTGAACATTTCAAGACCAGTAACAGTAGTCTTCAAAACGTCAGGAACTAAACCAACGATTTCAACTTCGTCACCGATTTTAATGCTACCACGATCAATACGACCAGAAGCAACAGTTCCACGACCAGTGATAGTAAATACATCTTCAACAGGCATCAAGAAAGGTTTGTTGTCATCACGTTCTGGAGTTGGGATATATTCATCAACAACATCCATTAACTTCATGATGTTTTCTTCTTGTTCTTTATCACCTTGAAGTGCTTTCAAAGCTGAACCACGGATAACAGGAACATCGTCACCATTGTAACCATATTCTGAAAGTAACTCACGAATTTCCATTTCAACTAAGTCGATCAATTCGTCGTCATCAACCATGTCAGTCTTGTTTAAGAAGACAACAATGTGATCAACACCAACCTGTCGAGCAAGCAAAATGTGTTCACGAGTTTGTGGCATAGGACCGTCGGTTGCGGCAACAACAAGAATAGCACCATCCATTTGGGCAGCACCAGTGATCATGTTCTTAACGTAGTCAGCATGTCCTGGGGCGTCAATATGTGCATAATGACGCTTTTCAGTTTCGTATTCAACGTGCGCAGTATTAATAGTAATACCACGTTCTTTTTTCTTCTGGTGCAGCATCGATATCAGCGAAGTCTTCAGCCTTAGCCAAACCCTTTTCTGATAATACTTTAGTAATTGCTGCAGTTAAAGTAGTCTTCCCATGGTCAATATGGCCGATAGTACCAATATTAACGTGGGGCTTTGTTCTTTCATAATGTTCTTTTGCCATTTATGAAACCCTCCTGTCATTTTCGTAAGACAAACATCAGTAAAAACACCAATGTCTCTTTGTCAGTAATTATACTACATTTTCCGTAAAAGGCCAAATGCTCACCTTTTTTGGAATTCACTTTCATATTATATCCACTGACAAATTATTTGTAAACCAAATATCATCAATTTCTTAAATTACTTTAATAATAAGTTCATTATCTTATCGATTTTTTCTAGCCAACGATCGACTGGTCCTAATTTATTATTATCAACTACCATGTTAGGATTAATGATATGACGGTGAATAGCGGTTACCCAGACTTCTGGATCTTGAATTGTTTTATCAATGAAGGGATACAAGACTTGAGCATCATATTCAGCGGCCTGAGAAATCTGCTGAAAACGAATGGGATCCTCTTGTCCATAACGATTATTAATAATTTTCTGCATTTCTTGATAAGCTGGTGAATCTAACTCATCTACCAATTGTTCTGGAGTAACAGTATAAGTCTTTCCGTCCATCCAAACAAATTTAACGGGCTGATTGAACTTCAACTTAGCTAAATTATTGAGTAATTGATTTCTCCATATTGGATTAACATCAGGATCAACTAAATTAAATTGAGCCCCCTTTAAATACTGGTTATATGGGAGTTCCTCAGCTTTCTCCATAATATCACGTTGAGTAATTCCTGATTCACCGCCCATATGCATAAAGTGCTTCAAGTTCGCTCGATTTGATTCAACCTGTTGTGCATTGTTAATTTTCTCTAGGGATTCAATCTCTTGCTCTACATCCTTCTTATTAGGGACATTAATCGTATCAACAATGATTCGTAAAGGAATAAACTTGCGATTTTTTAAATAAATATTAACCACAAGCTCAATATCATTTTCAACTAAGTAGTTAAAATTGTCCTCAACTAAACGATATGATTCAACGTATTTTTTCTCATTAAAGAGGGAGTGCCCTAACAAATCAACTACCTGATCGTCATCAACTTCGTCGTACAAAGCCAGTAACTCTTGGCAACTCTTTTGATATGCATGCTTCTTAAAATTATTCTGAGCCCGTCTAAACCTTATTTTTTGATTATCATTCAAAATTATATCTCCACTTTAGAAAACAAAAAAATTGAGCCTAAGCTCAACTCTTTTAGTTATCTTCTTGATCATTTTTATTGTTAGATTTTTTTTCTTCTATGATGCTGATTAACTTCCATGATAACTGGAAGGATCACCGGTCTTCTTCCGGTTTTCTTATATAAGAATTGTCCAAGGTCCTCTCGAACATCTTGCTTTAAATGACCCCAATCAAACTCTTTATTATCCAAATTATTCTGAACAGCTTTAGTAACAATCTCAGCCGCTTCACCTAATAAAGACTTATCTGAATTCACGTAAACAAAGCCACGTGCCATGATTTTAGGTTCTGAAATAATCTTCTTTTTTCTTGCGGTCGATGGTAACAACTGCTACAAAAACACCGTCTTCAGATAATACCTTTCGGTCTCGTAGAACAATATTACCAATATCTCCAACACCAATTCCATCAATCATAGTATCTGAAGCAGGAACCGCCTCCGATAGGAACATGTTTTCACCATCAAACTCAATTACATCCCCCTTAGCAGGTAGAATAATATGAGATGGTTTCATTCCCACTTCTTCAGCTAGTTCCTTTTGTGCTTCCATCAAACGGTACTCACCCTGAATCGGAATCAAGTAATCAGGATGGATTAGGTTCAGCAACAATTGCAAATCATGCTTACTAGCATCACCAGAAATATTCTTTTCATCGGCAATGCTCATAACCTCTCCACCGGCTTTATAGATCATATCACGGGTTTTCGCCCATGGCGTATCCATGGCACGCGAAGGACTCGTAGCAATCAGAACCAGGTCACCTGGCTGAATGTCAACGTAGCGATCACGGTTGTCAGCCATTCTCTGAAGCGATTCCATTGGTTCCCCATTTTTACCAGTCTGTAAAATAATAATGTTGTGCGGATCCATCTTTTCCATTTCTTTAGCGGACTTAATAAATAAATCGTCAGAAGGTAAAGTTAACTTGCCAAGCTTAAGGGCGGTGTCAATGACTTCTTCTAGACCCTTGCTTGTCAGGTATACTCTTCGACCTGCTTTAGCAGCCGCATTTAAGACTTCCTGAATTCGCAAGATATTATTGGCAAGACATGCAACAATTACACGACCCTTTTGATAATGGAAGGTTTCATATAGATAATCTCTAATTTCTTTTTCATCGGTACTCTCTTCGGGATTGTCAGCATTTCTTGAATCACTTAGCAGTGCCAAAACGTGTTCCTTACCAATATCAGCTAAAGCAGCATAATCAGTTTTGTATCCGTCTGCAGCGGTCTGATCAAACTTAAAATCACCAGTATAAACAATGTTACCAAGTTCCGTACTAATCACAATTCCAACTGAGTCGGGAATTGAATGAGTGGTATCAAAAGAAACTAACGGTTCCATCTTCAAAAACAATCTCACTCTTACTATTAATAACGTGAAAATCATTAAACTTCTTGGTTTTCTTATTGTCTGCAACTGCCAACTTTGCTAATCCAATGGTCAATTCGGTCCCAAATACAGGAACATTAAATTCACTTAGAAAATAAGGTAATGCCCCAATGGCATCTGCATGTCCATGGGTAAGAAAAACTCCGACAATCTTGTCAGCATTATCCCTCAGATACGAAAAATCTGGAATCACAAAGTCAATCCCTAACATTTCATTTTGAGGATATTTTAACCCACAATCTAAAATAAAAATACTATTATCGTTAATTTCAATGGCATATAAATCTTTTCCATTTTCCCTCACTCCACCTAATGGAATGATTTTGATGTTATTTTTCATAATTACTCGTTCACCTCAAAATTTTACTTTTAATTCATACTATTATTATACGAAGCTTTTGCCTCAAACCGCTCATTATATCTGTTAACAGTGTAACATATTTATCTTAAGCACTAAATTATTTATGTATAAAAAAGAGCGGTAAAAATCCGCTCTACCAAAACTAAGATTAACGACGTAATCCTAATTCTTTGATCAATTTACGATAACCTTGTACATCATTGTTACGTAAGTATGCCAGAAGGTTTCTTCTGTGACCAATTTTCTTCATAAGTCCACGTTGTGAGTGGAAATCCTTCTTATGAGTCTTCATATGACCATTGATTTCATTGATGTCAGCAGTTAATACAGCAATTTGTACTTGAGTTGAACCAGTGTCGCCTTCATGTTGAGCAAACTTCTTAATAATGTCATTTTTTCGTTCTTTACTTAAAGCCATTATTATATCCACCTTTCTATATATAATCCCTTAATCTGAGTAATACGTCAGTGACTCGTAAAACTAAGATTAAGTTACTAAACTAATATAACCTAAAATCAGGTGTTATTCAAGTCAGCATTAATAAATGAGTCCAGTTTTTAGTGCTATTGCAATTAATCAATGGATTTTGTATAATTAAGAATGTTAAAAGATGTGAATAAATTGAATTTATTTCACAAAGTGGAGGTGAACTTAATGCCAGTAATTAAATCTGCTATCGAACGTATGAGAACTAACGAAGAAGCTAGAAAGAAAAACGCATCTCAAAAGAACGAAATGAGAAGCGCAATCAAGAAATTCGAAAAAGCCGAAGCTTCTGGTGCTGATGATTTAGACAGTGCATACCGCGATGCTGTTGCAGCAATCGATCATGCAAAATCAAAGGGCCTTATTAAAGCTAATAACGCTAACCGTAAGAAATCTCATTTAGCAAATCGACTTGCTAAAAATGATAATTAATAAAAAAGAACCCATTAATTGGGTTCTTTTTTTATACTCTGATTTAGTTTAACCGCAAACATCTCAAATAATAATTCTGGATTACTACTAGTACTTTTAAGCTGTTCCTCAATTTTTACTAGGTCAACATAAGCATTTCGCAGATACTTTCTTGAATACTTACGATCACTTCTCATTGCTAATTTCACTCGATAAGGATGAACTCTAAGTGCACTTGCTAAATTTCCTTGGCTGTACCCCAACTGCTCTAAAATCTTAACCTGTAGTAAAAGACGAAATTGACTAACCAAAATGGCATTAATTTGAATGGGTTCATGCTTTTGTGCAATCAGATCATGATAAAATTCAATTGCCTTCGTGGTATTTCCACTCATCAAATAATTAACTAAATCAAAAACGTTTTGATCCATTGATTTCGATACTAGGGAGTCAACGTCCTCAAGCGTTATTTTTTTATCATTAATTTTATACAAAAAAGTTTATTCAATTCATTCATCACACTGGCTAAATCATCTGATGTTCGGGTAAGAAGTTCATTAAGTGCATCTTGATCAATTACATACTTCTTTTCTTCAATCTTTTTTTGGATCAATTGTTTTGTTTCACGCTCTGAAAATTGATTTAAATCAATTACTTCTGCCTGCTTCTTTAATTCTTTACTAATTTTTTTTCGTGCATCTAACTTAGGATAAGGAGCGAAAAAAACTAGTACTGTTTCTTGTGGCGGATTTTTTAAATAATTTACTAACTCCTCGGGATGATGAACAACCTTACTTTTATTTCTTTCCCCCGTCAAAAAATATGGATTTTTAACAAATACCAGTCTTTTTTCACCAAAAAAGGGAATTGACATTGCATCATCCAACGCTGTTGATAAAGGCGTTTCTTCCATATCATACGTAGCAAAGTTCATGGTTCTTTCTTCTTCAGGAATTAGGGCTTTAAGCTTCTTTTGAATTGTATCAATCCAATAATTATCATTTCCCAAAATTAAATACACCGCTTGAGGCTCTTTATTAATTTGACTAACTTGTTCTACGACACTCACTGATGTGCCACCTTCCACTTAGTTTCGAACTTTCCAATTTTATTATTTCTAAATTTGTACCTAATCATACCATTTTTTTGAGTACTAATAATTGTGATACGTTGCCTATGCATCGTATCGATTGTCTCCTGATTAGGGTGATGATAACGGTTGTGTCTTCCAGCTGAAATAAGAGCAATTTTAGGATCAATTGCCCGAATAAATTTTGGATCAGATGAAGTCTTACTTCCATGGTGTCCTAATTTAATTACATCAACACGAAGATGCGGGTATTTTTGGATAATTTTCAACTCTTCTTCTCGATTCAAATCACCCATAAAAAATCCAATTTAATCCCCCGATTTTACCCAATAAAACCTGTGAATCTTGATTTTCTCCTAGCCCTTTTTTCATGGGATGAACTACTTGAAATGGTGAATTCTTAATGTGATCACCAGCTTTAGCGTTAATTAACTGAAATTGACCCCGATACGGTTTAATTCGCCTTAAAAAACTCTGATTATTTGTCATTCCCCATGGAACATATACTCGACTAACGTTCATTTTGCTTAAAAAAGCCGGTAAATCCCCAACATGATCAGCATCTTGATGACTCAAACATACATTATCAATTCGAGAAACTCCAATGCTTCTCAAGTAACTCATTGATGTATTATTTGCTTGATAAATTGGCTTCCGCTTTGATTTGCCAAAAAAATTGGGTTTCCCGCCAGTATCAATTAACGTAATCGATCGGTTAAATGGCTCTCTCACAAGGAAACTGTCTCCTTGTCCCACATCAAAAGCATCTACTTCACCACTAAGTGGAAAATGAATCATGATAAAGCCAAGACTAAAACACATTAATAAGAATAAAATCCGTTTAACAGTAACTTCCTCAATGAGAAATAATACCGTAACTACCATCACTAAAACAATCCATACGTTCAACTTTCCAATTACCAAATTACCTGGCAGACCCGCAAGCAAATTTAAAAATTGATCAAATAATCCCAATCCTTTATCAATCCACGAAACAAATAAATTTAATTTGAAAAAGGACAAGCTGTATCCAATTAACACCAAGGGAAATATGAAAACAGTAAAAAAAAGGAACAAATAACATGTTCGCTAATAATGATAAGATGTGCCATTCGTACACATGATATAAAATAATTGGCATACTAATTAGGTTAAGTAAAATGGTTCGCTTCAAAAACCCACAATTCTTCGTCAGAATAAGACCTAAAGATAATAAATATGAAAGTTGACATCCAAACTGAAAAATAAATAACGGATTAATCAATAGATTAATCATCACTGCACATGACCATCCATCTAAGGCCGAAAAACTCAGATTTAATTTCTTTAATCCCAGACGCTCTTCAGCCATTAAGACAGCTCGTAGAAGGCTTGCACCCGCCCCAGCAATTACAAAATAAGCAGGCAACAGTATGATTAACCATGAATCGATAGTTTCCTTTTAAAACGAAGAGTTGAAAAGATCCACGTAAAAAGACCCACAAGATAGAAAACATGCATTCCGGAAATCGTAAACAAATGAATGAGTCCTAACTGCCGAACTCCTGCCAGTTCTTCTCTGAAATCATTGGTTCGATTTCCATAAATTATCCCTAAAACGTACATCCGTAAATGTCGTGGTAGTTGTTGGCTTGTTTTCATCATTTGAAATCTCAGGTTATGCACTAGATTACTCAGACTTAGATTTTTACAAATCGTTTGATATTTAAATTGGTTGCATTTAAATTCAGCAACGATCCCACGCGATTGATTAAAATATTTAGCATCAAACTGAGAAAAATTAGGAGCCGAATCAATTAATTTAAGTTGACCATCAATTGTAAAAAAACTAGTACGATCTAAATGCAAGAGAGTATCACGTTCCGATTTATTCTTAAAAAATCCATAAACCAATACCCTTTGTTTTAAGCGAGGAATTTCTACGATTCCACTATAGGAATCTCCATTAACCTGCAAATCATCAGGACGAATCTTTGCTACTAACGTTAACGGGGTTTCAGTCTTTGGTATAATTTTTACTTTTTGATTAATTCCACTTTGCCAAATCACAAAAAATAAAATTGGCACTAACAAAGACACAACACTTTCAATTAGAAGATGAGGTATTTTTAAACAAAAGATCCGAATTAACCATAAAATCAACAAAATAATTCCAATAACATGATTTTCAAAAAACGCAAACGAACTAATCATCCATAAAATGGACGGAAATATTAAAAAATTCTTTTTAATTATTTATCAACGGATAAGAATGATTCAAAGGGTAAATTATTAATGTCGTCTTTATTGACATCAACTTTTTCTAAAGCAACGTGTTTCATGTCTAGCAACTTCTTAGCATAGTCACTATTATGGTAATTCCTTAAATACTTAATTTTAACAATTCCTGCCTGAAGTAGCATTTTAGTGCATTGAAGGCAGGGCACGTCTGTTACATAAAGTTCCGCGTTATCAGTTGACTCACCAAACTTAGCACATTGTAGGATTGCGTTCATTTCTGCATGAATGGTTCGCTGACAATGTCCATCAACCAAATAACAACCCTCGTCAATACAGTGAACATCTCCTGATACCGATCCATTATAACCACAAGCAATGACTCGTTTGTTTCGAACGAGGACTGCCCCAACGGACCGACGATTACATGTACTTCTTGAGGCCACTAACATGGCCTGGAGCATAAAATATTGATCCCATGGAATTCTTTTCTTTTCCATAATTTAATCACCTTCAGTAGAGTATTTAAACTTAGTATAACAATAATACCTACTTTAGTTGACCCTACACTGTAATTGAACTTTTCAAATTAGCAACGGTTTTATCTCCAAAACCAGGAACATTCTTTAAATCATCAGGATTCTTAAACGGACCACTTTGTTTCCGATAAGCAATGATTTTATCTGCTTTTTTCTCTCCGATTCCATTCAACTGTTGTAATTTTGATTTATCAGCTTGATTAATATTAATCTTTCCGCTATCAGATTCTTTTCCGCCCGCAGCATTAGCATCGGAATTATTAGTTACTTGATTAGTTTTGGGTAATCCATTAATTTCGCCACGAATTGGAACATAGACCACTTGTTGGTCGGATAATTTCTGTGCTAAATTAATGTGTTTAGCATCGGCCGATCGATTGAATCCACCTGCCAGTTCCACTGCATCTGAAACCCGCATACTTTTGCCCACCTGATATACACCTGGTTTATTAACCGCTCCTTTCACGTCCACATAAACTTGCTGATGATCTTGATTTGAAGCTTGATTATCATCTTTGGTCATTACCTTAGAGGAACTTTTCGTGTGTCTCAAATTAGTGTGGCGAGACAAATTAGCTTGGTTCACTTGACTACCCTCTCCGTGTTGGGAAGCAAAAACACAACATCCAAGTAAGACAATCACCATAACTACCAGACCACCAATGATACGATACTTATATTCTTCAATCCATTCATATAACTTATCCATCTTTCTCTCCTTTCATATCTAGATACGAAAAAAACACAGCTTTTTAGCTGTGTTTTTGATTTAAATATTTTAAAGCATCATCAAAAGATGTGACGGGAACGACTTTCATCTTTGGAGCATATTTTTTGCAGTTGCCTGGGCCACCTGATAGTTGGTTTGATGCCCGTCTTCCATTCTAAGAATCGTCTTAGTTGGCTTAACGTATGGACAGAAGAAGATCTGAGCCCCACTCTTATTAGCTGCAATAATTTTTTTATCAACTCCACCAATTTCTCCAACCTGACCATTCGAAGCAATTGTGCCGGTTCCCGCAATTCGTTTGTAATCATAATTAGTATGTTTCAATTCACTATAAACCTGTAAAGCAAACATAAGTCCACCTGATGGACCACCAATTTTACCCGGATTAATATTAGCCTTAGGACTAGTTTTCAGACTGACATCGTCAACCATCCCAATTCCAATTCCATAAAATCCCCTTACAAGTTGTTTTTTGTACCCTTTTACCTGTTTGGTTTTACCGTTTCGCTTAAAGGTAATTTTAAGCTCAGCATGCTTCGGAAGTCCTTGAATGTACTTAACGTACTGAGGTCCCTGATACAATTTCTTTCCATTTACTGATTCAACTAAATCACCTGGTTTTAGTTTATTAGAAAAAATCAGAATGAGGATACACGTTTAATACGTATACACCATGATAACTCTGCTTTACCTTAGCGTGGGCTTTATGATAACCAACGTAGATAGCATTATTAATGGCACTCTTCATGTATATATTTTGGACATTATCATACTCTTCATTACTCTGGTTCCCCATCACATCAGAAGTCTTTTCAAGTGATACATGGGGATTCACCTTCGAATAAAGGTAAGTAATCGGTCGAGCCTGCGACATTGAAACAGCTGTGATCATAAACTTATTTTGTTTGTTGGGCTTAACTCCCTGAATTTTAACCATTGGTTGAATGTTGACCGCTTCTCCAGGAGCTTCAATCAACGCATTAAGTGGCCAAAAAAGGAACCATAGTATAAAAACAATGATCCCTAAAAAAATCAGAAAGTATCGATTGTGTTTAATCCATTTCCAGATCTTTTTCACTGATTTC
The DNA here is from genome assembly GCA_018901805.1 of Zaprionus taronus. Classification (NCBI taxonomy): domain Eukaryota; kingdom Metazoa; phylum Arthropoda; class Insecta; order Diptera; family Drosophilidae; genus Zaprionus; species Zaprionus taronus. The sequence goes on from JAEIFH010001134.1 coordinate 58,307, forward strand.
GTTTCTCCTTAAGTGCCTTACTAACTACCCTAGGAACAAATTTAGATGTATCTCCCCCAAAATGATTAATTTCTTTAACCATTGAGGATGAAATCAATTCATAATCATGGTTAGCAAACAGCAAAACCGTTTCAATTTGGGGATCTAACATTTGATTCAAACTGGCAATTTCCTGCTCATTTTCAAAATCTTTTGTATCACGAATTCCACGAATCAAAATATTAGCGTGTTCTTGCTTTTAAAAAATCAACCGTTAAATTTGAATAGATTTTCACCGTTACGTTTGAATAATCAGAAAGACAAGCTTCAATCATCCTTTTACGCTCTTGCGGTGTAAATAACCCATTTTTACTAGCATTATCACCAATTGCAACCACAATTTCATCAAAGATCTGCGTAGCTCGATTAATGATATTCAAATGTCCGTTGGTAATTGGATCAAAACTACCAGGATATATGGCCTTTTTCATACTATTCACCTTAATTCATGATTTGATAGATTGAGATAATCGTCAAACCATAATCCTTCTGTTTAATCAGTCGATAATTTGCAGCGTCGTCTGACATGTTAGTCTGATTATCAGTTTCACAGATTACCATCCCATTATTGTTCAATAAATGATCTTTAGCGATCTCGTCTAACTGCTTCATCATTTGTTGCTTTTTGTACGGTGGATCTAAGAAAATATAATCAAAAGATTGTCCTTCTTTTTTTAGTTTAGTCAAAGCTGACTCCGCATTAATCTTCCATACGGAAAAATCGTTCGGATCAGAAACCATGGCGATGTTTTCTTTGATGGTCTTATAAGCCGCGTACTGTTTATCGACAAGAATTGCATGGTCCATTCCCCTTGAAACGGCTTCTAAAGAAACCGCTCCCGAGCCAGCGTATAAGTCCAGAAAATTACCACCATTAAAGTAGGGACCAATCATATTGAATAACGCTTCTCGGACTTTATCAGTTGTTGGTCGCGTTTTATTTCCCGGAACGGGTTTAAGTTTCCGTCCCCCAAATTTTCCTGAAATTACTCTCATTTTTGATCCTTTATTCTTCAGTATCGTTCTCAGCGTTAACTTCGCCAAAATCAATTGCTAAGTCAACCGTTGGAGAAACATCTACTTTTTTACAAATCTTAGTTTATTAATTTCTTGAATCGTCGTATCCAGTTCCTTATTATCAACAAAAATAATAACATAATGCATTTTTTTAGATACAAATTGAATATCACCAAATTTTTTTAAGTTCTTAACCTGGCGAATCGAATATGTCGAAACAATTAATTCCGTTCGATCAGTTAATTTAGTCATAGTCTCACCTTACTTAGCTTTTTTATTACGTTCCTTTTTCTCAATCCTACTAATGTGAAGAACTAATCCAAGACAAATGGTTAAAGCAATAATACTCGAACCACCGTAACTAATGAATGGCAGGGCAACCCCAGTTAATGGGATCATACCAATCGCACCACCAGTATTAAATAATGTCTGAATAAAAATATAGGCGGCCGTTCCGTAACAAATCGTACTATAAAAAGTATCGTTAGTTCGACTCCCCACTGCAATAATCCTTAGAATTAAATACAGAAGCAATCCTAAAACAACTAAAATGCCAACAATTCCAAGCTCTTCACCGATAACTGCAATTATAAAATCAGTATTGGGTTCTGACAAGTAACCCATCTTTTGGATTCCATTCCCAATTCCAACTCCAAACCAGCCACCATTACTAATGGCATAATACGAATTTACTAACTGATGGCCAGAAGTTTGAATGTACTTGAATGGATCAGAGAAACTGATAATTCTTTGCATTTGATAACTGTGCATGTGAGATATTATACCCTCAAAGGGTTTGATCCATAGTCTAAATCCTACAAATAAGGCTCCAATCCCAACAATCCAGATCCTTGCAGATTTAAAGTTACTTCCGGCAGCTAAAATCATCATCAAAATGATAAATAAATTAATTGCAAAGCCACCAGTATCAGGTTGGAAAAGAATTAATACGAGCATAAAAATTGGAATAAGACTAGGTCTAGCTACTGTTATAAATTCTTTGGATAACCCATCATTTTCAAAGAATGGTTTTTCGTATGCTAAGACATTTGCGTAATACAAAATAAATAATGGTTTACAAAACTCGGCTGGCTGAATGTGGACTGGACCAAGTATAATCCATCCAGCAGCACCATTAGTAGTGGCACCAAAAAACATTAGAAATATTAAAGCAAAGACCATTATAACCATTAATATGATATAAAACTTTAAGTTCCCCTCAAATGCCTTACTTCTTAGAACAGAAAAAAATATGAGAACACAAAAACCAACTACCACAAATACAATTTGCAGAACTAAATAACGAAAAGCCATATCTGTATGAGCACTTAAGCCCTCACTTGATGAAAATACCATTACAATTCCAATCATACTTAGTAGTAAATAGGGAACCATAATATACCAATCTAACTGTTTTAAGTATTTAATCATATTAATCTCCAACTCATTATGTAAAATCCACGAACTAATAACATTCATTATACTAGTATTAACAAATAAAAAAAGACTATTTAACATCGTTAAATAGTCTTAGTTATTTCTAATTAATTGTGACGACGCTTCTTAGCAGCTTTCTCACGTTCATTAGTATTTAGGATTCGCTTTCTCAATCTAATGTGATTTGGAGTAACCTCACAAAGTTCATCGTCATTTAAGAATTCAAGTGATTCTTCAAGAGTCATATGAACAGGTTCTTTGACCTTAGCAATATCTTCAGATCCAGCAGCACGAACATTCGTCTGGTTACGACCACGGGTAATATTAACCGAGATATCATTATCTCTAGCATTTTCACCAACAATCATACCTTCATAAACCTCAGTACCTGGATCAGTGAAGATCTTACCACGATCCTGAACAGCCATGATTGCATAAGTAGTAACTTTACCTGGATTAATTGAAACCAAGGTTCCGTTACGACGACCAGGGTTCCAGTTCTTAATCGCAGGAAGATACTTACTAAATGAATGGTTCATAATTCCATATCCACGGGTTAATGATAAGAATTGAGTACTGTAACCAATTAAACCACGTGAAGGAACCAAGAATGTCATTCGAACTTGACCGTTTCCAACGTTCTCCATGTTCTTCATTTCACCCTTACGTTGTGACAAGGTATCAATGATTGAACCAGAGTATTCTTCAGGGGTATCGATTTGAACGGATTCAAATGGTTCACACTTAACGCCATCAACATCCTTATAGATAACCTCAGGACGAGAAACTTGAAGTTCATAACCCTCTCGACGTAAAGTCTCAATCAAGATCGACAAATGAAGTTCACCACGTCCAGAAACAACCCAAGCACCAGGATCGTCCGTATCTTCAACTCGAAGAGAAACATCAGTATGAAGTTCCTTCTTTAGACGATCACCTAACTGACGTGCAGTAAGGTATTTACCATCTTTCCCAACAAATGGTGAGGTGTTAGTACCAAAGGTCATTCTAAGAGTTGGTTCATCAATTCTTAAGACTGGTAGTGGCTCTTGCTTATCAGGACTAACAACGGTTTCACCAACATTAATGTCTTCCATTCCGGAAACCGCAATCAAATCCCCAGCTTTAGCTTCATTAATTTCAACCTTTTGAAGGCCAATGAAACCCATTAACTTAGTAACACGGAATTTTTGGGTACTACCATCAAGTTTCATCAAAACAACGTTATCTCCGACTTTAATCTTGCCTCGGAAAACACGGCCAATTCCAATTCGACCAACAAAATCATTGTAATCAAGCATGGCAACTTGGAATTGTAATGGGTCATCTGAGTTATCGATTGGTGATGGGATGTTCTTAATAATGGTGTCAAAAACAGGTTTCATAGTGTGTTCCTGCTTTGAAACATCAGGATCATAACTTGAAGTTCCATTCATAGCTGATGCATAAACAACTGGAAATTCAAGTTGCTCTTCATCGGCACCTAATTCAATAAATAAGTCAAGAACTTCATCAACAACAGCTTCAGGTCTAGCACCTGGCTTATCAACCTTGTTAATTACAACAATGGGAGTCAAATGTTGTTCCAAAGCTTTCTTTAAAACAAAACGAGTCTGTGGCATAGTTCCTTCAGCAGCATCAACCACTAGAAGAACCCCATCAACCATTCGCATGATACGCTCAACTTCACCACCAAAGTCAGCATGTCCAGGAGTATCTAAAATGTTAATCTGCTTATCACCGTACTTAACGGCAGTATTCTTTGAAAGAATAGTGATTCCACGTTCACGTTCGATCGCGTTAGAATCAAGCGCCCGGTCTTGAATCTCAGTATGATCATTCAAAGTATCAGATTGCTTCAATAACTCATTAACCAAGGTAGTCTTACCGTGATCGACATGGGCAATAATTGCAATGTTTCTAATATCGTCTCTTGTTTTCAAAAATGTTTCCTCCTCAAAAAGCAATTCAAAAATTTGCAATTTGATAAGTTAAAGAACTCAACTTCGATAAAAAAGCTGTGAGTTAATCACAGCTTTTAATTAACGCTTCGTCGAAATTTTCAGAATATCTTTTTGCGCCTTTTTTGTCGCTAACAAAACTGTATTTGATGATAGCATATCGATGGGCTTCCCGTCAATAGTAGACACTGTCATTCCAAGTGTCTCAGCTAACACACGTCCAGCAGCAATATCCCAGGGTCTTAAATGAGAAATATAGCCAATCGTTTTCCCACTAATGGCAGTCGCAATTTCAATCCCAGCACTTCCATAAATTCGATAACCAGAACTTGCCTCCGCGATTTCTTGCATATGATGAACATCCCGAATAATCAGGGGTCCACTCATACCAATCAGACCGTCTTCCAGCGAATTGTTTGCTGGCGGATTCATGGATTCAGAATTAACGTAAATCCCAATATCAGGACCACCATGATATAGTTTGTCATTTATTACATCGTAAATAAATCCCAGGGTTGGTACTCCATCAACATAGTAAGCAATCATCATGGCAAAATGATCCCGCTGTTTTACAAAGTTCATCGTTCCGTCAATGGGGTCGACAATCCAAACCTGACCATCCAAGCTATCAATCTTATCGCCTAAGCCTTCTTCACCTAGAACTTTACTCCCAGGTTCTAAAGCCCTTAATTGCTTTACAAAAAACTTCTCATTATCTTTGTCAATGTTAGTGACTAAATCTTTCCGACCTGTCTTTTCATTTACATCCAAATGACCATTAAGCCTTTCCATAACAAACGCACGTGCGGTGGTTAAAATCTGGCAGACATCATGATCAATCCTTTTTAAATTATCTACTGTTGTGATGGAATCATCCCTTTCGTTTGATGGTTTTCATACCTGGATTGTCTCTCGCTAATTTAATAACGTGATATACATCCAACCCCGACTGCTTCTCAAAATCTCTCTGTAAATTGTTCTGTTCCACTTTAGCAGGATTAATCTCACAGAATCGATGATAACTGTCCATTAGATTCTTTCGACTAACTCCACTTTTATTATAAGCCATTTCAATATTTTCAAAGAAATGACACACATCAATTAACTCTTTTCGACTCCAATCATCCACAATTGGATAAGAATAACTTTCATTAGTTTTTTGAGGCATCTTTTCCTCCATTAATCACAGCTGTGATAATTTCATTGGCCCAACCTAAATCTTGATTTAATTTCTTCTGCTCATCTTCTGATAGTTGTAATCGGATCGCTTGCGCGGCTCCATTACGATTAATTAATTTTGGGCTCATATCTAATTTTAGTTCGTCTTTTTCTTTATCAACACTCACAACTGAACAAATTAATGATTGGCCTTCATACATTGATATTAGTAACCGAATTAACGCTTTACTCTGAATCATTTGATTAGTCACAACATCTGGATCATCAATCACCTGCTGAACTTGACCAATAATATCACTACTATAATTATTACTATCATCAGCTAAATAAGACAGTAAGGTAGCAGGACCAATATAAACCCGACTCCATGCAACTAGATTATTGGTATTGAGTCCCAGCACATTGACATTGATATCATCAGCACTCACATCAAAATTCCTTAATAATTCGTTCTTCAAAAGCATTTCTTGTGGCAGCGTTCCCACTCCGATAATATTTTGGTTATCGAGACCAGAAAAGCCCGCCGCAAAGTATGCAAAAATTTCATCGTGTGGAGCATTAATTACTATTTTCCCACGAAAACCATTTGAAACACAATCATTGATCACGTTACGTAAATTATCAATTTCTGGCCTCATATCCTCAGCAATTTGATTGGCATCGGTTAATTTTGGATTGTAAAATTCGATATCTGGTAAATACAATAACGCATCAAAATTGTTTAATTCAGGCTTATCTGCGATTTGAATTGATAGGTTATGACACATTTTGCTGGATAATACGGCTGATCGAATCTGTTCACTATCATCAACTTGAATAGTAACCGGAAAGTCGCAAACGATTAGCGCTTTTAAAAGAGCTAAGATTCTGTCTATGCTTCCCTTAATTAATAACTTTGGTTGCATTCTAATTCCTCCACTTATTCTAAAGAATTTATTAATTTTTTTCTTGTTAATAAAGTACCATTTCAAATTCTATTTTGCACATATGAATAATACAAATGCTTCTATGCCATGAAATTCACTGGTTTTAAGTTTTATGATAGAATAAATTAGTAGTAATTGACATGAATTAGGAGGTAAAACGTTATGTACCTAATGAAAGACATAACACGAGAAGGCAATCCGGTCCTTAGAAACCAAACCAAGCCCGTAAAGTTTCCACTTAGTGACGAAGATCGAGAGCTTGGTGAAAAAATGATGAAATACCTAGAAGTGAGCCAAGACCCAGAACTATGTAAAAAATATCATCTACGAGCTGGTGTTGGTTTGGCCGCCCCACAAGTCGGCCAATCGAAGTCAATGGCAGCAGTTTTAACCCCACCCGAAGGTGAAGATCAAAAGTCACCATTTAAGGCCATTATGATTAATCCGGTAATCATTTCCAATTCCGTTCAACGTGGTGCGTTGACCGAGGGTGAAGGATGCCTCTCGGTTGATCGAGATGTTCCTGGATTTGTTCCCAGAGCCGATCGAATTACGGTTAAATATCAGGACTTAGAGGGTAAGGAACACAAAATCAGATTGAAACATTACCCTGCCATTATTGCACAACATGAAATTGATCATCTTCATGGGATGTTATTTTATGATCACATCAATAAAAATGATCCATTTTCAAAAACAGAAGACGAAGTATTTTTTGACTAATGAACTTGATTTTTTATTTCGAAAGGGAAACGTTCTTACGTTTCCCTTTCTTTTTCATTTAATTTATCAATGTCACTTAAATATTCATGCGTAGCCGGATTAACCACATTAGCAACATCAAATATCAATACCCGTTTGTTTAGCCAACAATCAGTTACAATCAAAGTTTTCTTTTCATGGGCATCCACGAAACCATCAGGAACGGCATACTCAGCTAATTTTTGGTTCAACAAAGATCGTAATAAATCGGCATCCTCATACCCGTCTTTAACCACACAACGGTACTCAAAAACCATTACGCCTCTTCCCCAAAAAATCTGATAGAACCTGAGAACCGACGTAACTTTGAATAATTTCTCGTTGATCTTCAACTTCAAAGTATTTGACTACCTTATAAATTTCAGCATCAACTTCATGTTTCATTTTTAATTGATACCTTCGCGTTGGTAAAGTAACAAAAAAATAGTGGAGACAATTATAGATTAGAAAAGCCACTACTACACCAACAACTAGCTCTAAAAATATTTTCAATTTTCTTCTCCAATTAATCCAATTTATAGTTTTATTTTAACATGAATCATGTTTGTCGATTCACATGATTCTATACTTATTTGTCATAATATGCTAAAATGTGGTCAATTGTTGCGTTATTGCAACCTAATGTACGAAAAAGAACATTAAATCATCAAAAAAAGGAGTAATTATATTGATTTATAAAGTTTTGTATCAAGACGAAAATAATTCTAACCCTAAACGTGAAGCAACTAAAACCCTTTATTTAGAGGCAAAAACGGTCGCTGATGTTAGAACTATGCTGGAAAAACACACGAAACACAACATCGAATTCATTGAACCGCTTGAAGGGAAGCACCTTGAATTTGAAGAAAATGATCCCGGATTTAAAATTACGGAGTTTAAATAGTTATGAAGAAATTAAACATCAAAAATAACGAAACTGCTATTTATGGTGTTGGTGGACTCGGAGAAATTGGTAAAAATACTTATGGGGTACAGTTTCAGGATGAAATCATCTTGATTGATGCTGGAATCAAGTTCCCTGAAGATGATCAATTGGGAATTGATTATGTCATCCCAGATTATCAGTACTTAATTGATAATAAAGATAAAATTAAGGCACTTGTTATCACTCATGGTCATGAGGACCATATTGGTGGTGTGCCCCTTTCTTTTAAAGGTCTTAAATGTTCCAATCTACGCTGGTCCACTAGCATTAGCGTTAATCAAAAATAAATTGGAAGAACACGGCTTGCTAAAACAGGCGGAACTTCATGAGATTAACGATAAATCAGTTTTAAAATTCAAAAAACGAGTGTTTCATTTTTTAGAACCACTCATTCAATTCCAGATACAATGGGAGTAGCAGTTCATACACCAGATGGTGTCATTGTCGAAACAGGCGATTATAAATTTGATCTAACCCCTGTTACTAACCAGCCGCCTGATTTGCAAGCAATGGCAAAGTTGGGTGAAGAAGGTGTCCTCTGTTTAATGGCTGACAGTACGAACGCTGAAAAGCCGGTCTGGACTAAATCAGAAAAATGGGTCGGAAAATCAGTTAGACACATTTTTGATGAAGTAAAGGGCCGAATTATCTTCGCTACCTTTGCTTCTAACCTATCGAGAATCAAGACTGCCATTGACACTGCCCTTGCTCACGACCGTAAAATTGCTGTATTCGGTCGAAGCATGGAAGCTGCCATTGTTAACGGGAGAAAACTTGGATACCTGGATGTACCCGATAGTGCCTTTGTCGATGCTCAAGAACTAAAGCACCTCCCCGCTGATAAAATCATGATCCTATGTACCGGATCACAAGGTGAACCGATGGCAGCCTTAGCTCGAATTGCCAACGGAACCCACCGTCAAATTTCTATTCAACCTGGAGATACCGTTGTCTTTTCAAGTAATCCAATTCCTGGAAACACACTGAGTGTTAACCGAGTTATTAATGAGCTTGAAGAAGACGGCGCCACTGTCATTCATGGTAAGATCAATAATATTCATACATCTGGACATGGTGGCCAAGAAGAAGAAAAAATTGATGCTTCGATTGATGAAGCCCAAGTTTTTTGTCCCCATTCATGGTGAATACCGAATGTTAAAGATTCATACCAAACTGGCACAAGAATGTGGGGTTCCAGCTGATCATTGTTTCATTTTGAAAAATGGTGAAGTGTTAGCCCTTACTAAGGATAGTGCCCATATAGCTGGTTACTTTAATGCTGGGGACGTTTACATTGACGGAAACGGTGTTGGTAACATTGGAGATAAAGTTCTCCAAGATCGTCAACTTCTTTCTGAAGAAGGACTTGTTGTGGTTGTCGCAACCATCAACTTAAAGAACCAAGAAATTCAATCTGGTCCTGATCTCCTTTCTCGTGGGTTTGTCTACATGCGTGAGTCTGGTGAATTATTAGATGAAGGCCGTAAGTTAGTCTTTCGAACCATTCGACGTGCTATGAAAAATAAAAACGCCGACGAAAAATCGATTAGTAAAGCCATTGTCAATGATTTATCTAACTTTTTGTATGAAAAGACTCAAAAGAAGTCCACTAATTTTACCAATGTTAATTATGAATGATTAAACCACAAAAGGGTGAATCCACTTAGGATTCACCCTTTTTTAATTTATTCTTGTAGAAAGCACAAAAAAACATGACGATTTCGTCATGTTTTTTTATTTACTTGTATTTAACAATTTTATCAATTTCATCTAACTCATCTTGGGTAAAATCAAGATTATCTAAGGCCTTCAAGTTATCATCTAAGTGATCAACCTTTGAAGCACCAGTAACAACACTGGCTACAGTTGGATCGTGTAATAACCATGCAAGTGACATCTGAGCAAGCGTCTGGTCACGGTTCTTAGCAATACCATTTAACTTGTTTAATTTGTTAACAGCACTTTCATCACCGTTAGCTAAAATAAACTTGTTTGTCTTGTGGAGTTTAATGTCTTCAGGAATTCCTTTCAGATATTTACTAGTTAATAATCCCTCTGCTAGAGGACCGTAAGCAATAAATCCATCATGGTTATCGGCTAAAGTTTTAAGGGTTCCGTCGTCTTCTGGTTCCCTATTAAGCATGTTATAAGAACTTTGGTTAACTACAAATGGTGTCTTTAACTCTTTAAATAATTTAATCATCTCAGCAGTTTGGTGACCATCGTAATTTGAAATTCCAATATACAATGCCTTTCCTGCTCGAACTAAACCGTCAAGGGCTTCGGCAGTTTCTTCAAGTCTGGTATTAGGATCAAATCGATGAGTGTAATAAATGTCTACGTAATCAAGACCCATTCTTTGGAGACTTTGATCTAAGGCAGTAACTAAAGTTTTCTTGGAAGAATAATTTCCGTAAACTCCAGGCCACATATGAAAACCGGCCTTAGTTGTAATGATTAATTCATCACGATATGGCTTTAAGTCACGACGATAAACTTGACCAAACATCCTTTCAGCTGCACCAGAACCAGGACCATAATTATTAGCTAAATCAAAACTAAAGATCCCCTTGTTAAAGGCATGAAGCATTACTTTTTCACTATCTTCAAAATTAGCGTCATCGCCAAAACTATGCCACATACCGAATGATAATGCAGGTAATTGCAATCCAGTAGTTCCTGCACGTCTTACTTTCATATTATCGTAACGATTATCATTTGCTTTAAATACCATTAGAATCCCTCCAAATTTTTATTAATCAAACAATTTACTTGTTGATTGTTCGTTCTCAATTAATTTTAAGGCATTACCAATCAGCTTGCCAACTGAAACGATCACCATTTTATCAATTTTCTTGTCTTGCGGAACAACAATTGAGTCAGAAACAATTACTTGCTTAATTGCTGGATCCGAAAGATTCTTTTTGGCGTCTTCAGTAAGAACTGGATGAGTTGCAACCACATAGACTGCTTTAGCCCCAGCATTCATAATTGCTTTAGCTGTAATCTTCATCTTATCACCTGTCACAATCATGTCATCAACTACAATTGCGTTCTTACCCTTCACATCACCAATGATCGTGCTAGGCACTTTACTGTAGTCCTCAGGATCTCGATTATCAACGATGGCAATTGGAAGATTCAAGTATCCAGCCATTCCCCGTGCTTTAGCAACACTATTGTAATCTGGTGAAACAACAACAGCATCATCACTTACATCGTGCTCTTTTAAGTAATTTCCCATCAATTCAAGTGACCTTAAATGGTCAACAGGAATATCAAAGAATCCCTGGATTTGAGCAGCATGTAAATCAAGGGTAACGACCCGATCAACTGCGCTAGATTCAAGAAAAGTAGCAATTAGCTTAGCAGTGATTGGTTCCTCGAACGTGCTTTTACGATCCGATCTTGAGTAACCATAGTACGGAATCACCACATTAATTGTATTCGGACTGGTTCTTCGAACGGCATCAATCATAATCATTAGTTCCATTAAATTATCATTAACCGGATCAGAAAGTGATTGGACAATATATACATCATCACCACGAATGCTTTCATTAATCGTAATTTGAATTTCACCATCACTAAAGTGATTGATGGTGGCTTTACCAATATCCATTCCACTAGCTTCAGAAATCTTTTCTGCTAGCGGACGATTTGAATTTAACGCAAAGATCTTTGCTGATCTATCTTCTTTTTTTAGTTTTCACCATCGAATTTTCCCCTCATAACCAACTAATTACTAAGTACATTATAATCGAAATCTCACTATTTATCATTATTAAAATTTTGAGGGGTAATTCCCTGCATTCCAATCATTGGATCAATATCATTACCCAAAATCTTCTCTTCCGACAAAATAAAGTCAGCCGGATTATTGTCCTTGGAATTTGTTGACATTTCTTTTTTGCACCAATTACTTTAGGCTGATATTCTTCATTAATTACATATTGTAAACGCTGCTTCAACGTTGTTTTTCGATTAACGGATTCATTTTCAATGCATTCCTCAAACGAATTTGGATCACCCAACATAATCAACATTTTAGATGCCCGAGTAACTGCAGTATACAATAAGTTCCTTTTAAGCATTCTTCGGTACTGTGGAACAATCGGAAGAATCACCATTTTAAATTCACTTCCCTGTGCTTTATGAATTGAAGTACAGTAAGCAAGCGTAAGCTGGTTCCAATCATTTCTCGTATAAGTAACTTCATTTTGATCAAATGCGATCGTCAATTTATCAAGATAATGCTTATTTTCTTTATTAATTTCAATTCCAACAACCTTACCAATATCACCGTTAAAAATGTTGTTTTCAGGTACGTTAACCAATTGAAGGACCTTATCGCCAATTCGATACTTAGTTCCTCGATAATCAACTTCCTTTTGTGCTTCTGAAGTTGGTGGATTCATAATATTCTGAATCTCTACGTTGAGACGATCAATTCCAGCCGATCCTCGATACATTGGTGCAAGAACTTGGACATCAGTCGAACTGAATCCTTTAACCTTTGCTTTATTAACCACTTGTTTAATTACTGATTCAACTTGTTGCGTATTACAATTAATAAAGCTGCGATCCCGTTGATTTACTAAAAGTGTTTGGGGCATCACTCCATTTTTAATGTCATGGGCCAATTCCACAATCGTCGATCCATCATTCTGTCTATGAATCTGATTAAGCTCAACACTTGGAATAGTATGCGATCGAAGCAAATCATAAAAAACTTGTCCTGGTCCAACTGATGGCAGTTGATCTTTATCACCGACAAAAATAACTTTCATCCCATTAGGAATGGCTTGGCTTAAAATCTTAAATAAGTCCGTATCAACCATCGACATCTCATCAACAATTAATAAACCACCCTCTAAATCATTAGCGGCCTCTTCATCACCGTGACCAGTTAAACCCAGCAATCGATGGATGGTACTAGCTGGAATCTTAGTGGAGTCACTCATTTTTTTAGCAGCACGTCCAGTTGGAGCAGCAAGTAAGACCGGGTAAGCTTGTTCCTTATAATCATTAATATCTAAGGACAAGTCATTAGCTTTCGCAAACGTTCGTACAATTCCATTAATAATGGTAGTTTTCCCGGTTCCTGGTCCACCAGTGAGTAAGAAAGCCGGATTAATCATGGCCTCATTGATGGCTTTCTTTTGCGATTCATCGTACTCAATTCCAACTTCTTTTTCGACTTTTTGAATTATTTTTGAAAAATCATGAGATTGTTGTTTATCCTGTCCACTTTGCTCAATTCTCTTCATATTTTCAGCAATTCGTAATTCATCATCATACAGATTTTTTAGATAGATTTTATCTTCGTCAACAACAATTTTTTGATCTTTAGCTAAATCGTACAGCTCTTCTCCAAGCTTTTTATTATCAATTTGTTGGGTTCGATCTGTTTCCAGAATACGGGTACTCTCTTGCATCAATTCTCTAGTATCAGAGTAAGTGTTCCCACTTTTAATTGAAAGTGAGTCTAAGGCCGTCAGCAAGCCAGCACGGAGACGACCTTTGGCATTGTAATCTACCCCCACTTTGTTAGCAATCCGATCAGCCCGTTTAAAACTAATTCCAGAAATATCTTCAACTAGTTGATAAGGATTCGTTTTAATAACTTCTAAAGCTTGTTCCTTGTACTTCTTAAAAATTGCAGACGCTAAATTACTACCAAATCCATAACTATTTAGTCCAACAATTGTCTGTTCAACCCCATTATTTTCATGGACAGTTTGACTAATCACATCTTTTTGCTTTTTTGTTAATCCAACTGAATTTAACACAGCTGGATTTTCCAAAATCTTTTCAATTAAACTAGTTCCAAGATGGTTAACAACCTTTTCAGCCGTCTTGGGGCCAATTCCAGTAAATTCACTTCCTTAGATAAGTAATTAATTAAGCCTTTTTTGGGGTTTTGACCACCCGTTTCAAATTTTTTTTGAAACTGCTTTCCATATTTAGGATGATCAACTAATTTCCCAACAAAACGGTAAGTAACATCATCACTAATATCCGCAAAGTTCCCGGTTATAACAATTTCATCTTCGTGCCAGTCTAAGTTAGTTTCACTAACCTTTACCAATAAAACCTTATAAAAGCTATCAGAACTCTCAAAAAAAAGTTGTCTGAACTTGTCCTTTGACATAGGGATGTTCATCTTGAGCTGAATTATTCAATTTTTCATTGGTTTGAAACAAATCCATTGATTCAGACAATTATCTTCTCCTATTTCGGATCATTACGTTTGGGGTCATCTGGATGATCCTTTTTTTGTTTATTTAATTGCACTACTTTCTCAATGTCTTTAATCTGACTTTGCTTGGCATCAAAGTTTTTCTTATCGTACTTTTCCGCCTTTTTAAAGTAATCCTCAAATGGCTCCCCAAGAACCATTGCAATCAAACCACGATCAAAATTAGCCTTGCCATCATGAGGATCATTTTTTAAAACCCGGTCATAAAAATCAGCTGCTTGATCAAAGTCACCAAGGGCCATTAAACATTCACCCATCATTTTATTAATTTCAGGGTCCTGTTTCGCTAATTCTTGGGCTGTTAATAAGAACACTAATGCACGTTTATAGTCTTTTTTTACCCATGTAACTCTGTGCAAGCATCACGTAGGCATCTTTTTTAAGCCCTGGATCATCAACTTGTTGAAACTGATGAATTGCTTTTTCAAATTCACCCGCAGAATAATATACGTTACCTAATCCATATAACAATGTACTTTTTGCTTTCTTACTTGAATCACCAAACAATCCTAAGGCTTTCATCAACAATTCTTCGGCCTGCGTATAACTCTTCAATTCAACCAAAAAAACACTTAAATCGTAGTAGGTTCGATAATCTTTCGGATGATCATCAATATCCTTAACCAACTTATGAAGGGTCACTTCAGCTTGTTTTTGTCGCGGATCTTCGGTTGGTTGTTGCTTACGTTCGTTATCTGTCATATTTTGACTCCTATTATACTAAATCTGACTTTTCAATCTTTTTATCTAAATAACTAGTATCATTCCAATCAATTAACTGATAAGTTTTACCGCTATCATTAGTCTCGATAATGGTGGTACTAGTATTAGCTAATCCACCACGTTTTCTGAGATCCTTTAAGGGAATCCCTAATAGTGAATTAATTAATGCGTTAAGGGCTGCCCCCATGACTCACAATTAAAATATTATCGTCACGGTCGTAATTTTGAGCAATTTCATCGATTTTGCTACGCATTCTTTTGATTAAGGCTGGGAAAGTTTCGCCACCAATGGCCTCAGGCTGATATTTTTCAGGATGATTTCGAAAAGCATCGAATTCTGCTGGAAATTTCCTTTGCACGTCAGTAAATTTCATTCCTTCCATCTTACCTAAATGAAATTCCTCAAGCCGACTATCCAGTGAAATAGAAGACGGATATTTTAACCAATCCTGAATTCGAAATGCAGTCGTACGAGCTCGCTTAATCGGACTCGCGTAAATATGCGCAAAATGAATCCCTGACAGATACTTTCCAGCCTGATCCATCTCATGGTAGCTATCGTCTAACAACGGGGAATCTCCGCCGGCACCTTGATAACGACTTTCTAGATTCCATTCTGTTTTTCCATGCCTTACAAAATAAAGTTTCATGATAAACCCTCTCACACATTAATCTAGCCTTATTATGCCAGTTTAGAATTAAATTATCAAAAAAAGTCCGACCCCTAATGAGTCGAACTTTTTATTTGATTATACGTACTGTAACTGATGATCATTTTTAAATGCTGCATCAATCGTAGCGGTACCTAGACACTCTTGACCATCGTAGAAAACTACGGCCTGTCCAGGAGTAATCGAACGAACCGGTTCATCAAAAACCACCTTAACGTGATCGTTATCTTCAACATGAACGGTAACACCAGTGTCTTTTGACGGTACCTAAACTTGGCGGTACAGTGAAAATCATTTCCGCGCGTATTGGAATCAATCCAAGATAGTCCGGAAGCCGTTAGATAATCTGCATATAAGTGTTCGTTATGATAACCCTTTCCAACATACAAAAATGTTTTTTGGAAAGATCTTTTCCAACCACAAACCACGGAAGATTATCGTAGCCATCTCCACCGATACCTAGGCCCTTTCTTTGACCAATTGTATAATACATCAAGCCATTATGCTGACCCTTAACTTCGCCATCAAAGGTCATCATTTTGCCGGGCTTAGCTGGCAAATAATGACTAAGAAAATTATTAAAATTATTAGGACCAATGAAACAAACTCCCATTGAGTCTTTTTTGTCTGCTACCCAAAGGTTTGCTTTTTTTTGCAATTCTTCGGACATCTGGTTTAGTCATCCCACCAACCGGAAACATTACTCGATCCAATTGGTCTGCTGAAAGCTGACTTAGGGAAATACGTCTGATCCTTATTAAGATCAGTGGAACGTAAAAGATGATTATGACCATCTTTATCACGCTTCAATTGAGCATAATGCCCCATTGCAATATAATCGGCACCTAAATCCATGGCATACTCGAGAAAAGCTTTGTACTTAATCTCAGTATTACAAATTACATCAGGATTAGGAGTTCGTCCTCGTTTGTATTCCGCAAGGAAATACTTAAAGACACGATCCCAATACTCATGTTCAAAGTTGACAGAATAATATGGGATGCCGATTTCGTTAGCAACATGAGCAACATCTTTGTAGTCTTCAGTAGCGGTACAGACACCGTCAGCATCGGTATCATCCCAGTTCTTCATAAAGACGCCAATAACATCGTATCCTTGTTGTTTGAGTAAGTAGGCAGCGACAGAAGAATCAACTCCACCACTCATTCCAACAACAACACGTGTTTTACTGTTATCTTGCATAACATCACCATCATTCTTTAGATTCTGAAAATCTACGATTTGAAGGTCGCAATTCCAGTATTTACTATCTTACTCTATTAAATAAGGTTCATGCAACCTTCGGCTCTTCTTAAACCCTTCGAAAAACCTTCCTTAAGATCATATTTTGCATAATAAAATTGAATTGATCCCGTTCTTCTAAATGTTTATCATTTGAAAAAATATCAACGTCATTCATTTCATTGCCATCAACAATCGCCATCTTAAATTCAGCCATATCGGAATTAAGGGTGTTTTATTTCATTGCGTTTTTACTAAAGGGTGATTCTGGATCAATTGATTTTTTATAGGCAAAGTTACCACTCTTAGTGTTACTAAATCCAAGATCCAGAAGTGTATACTTTTTGATTTCAGGACTTAACTCATATTTAGTATCTCCACCCTTTAGCTGAAGTGACTTTGAAAATGCCATTACTTTTTTATTTCCCTTCTTTAAGCGCTTTTACAATTGCCGTGATTTCAGTAACTAATTTTTGAATATCTTCATCAGTCGTATAGGCCCCAAAGCTAATTCGAATCGACTCTGAGATTCTGGGACTTTCCTTACCAAACATTGCTGTCAAAACATGTGACGGCTCTAAACTCCCCAGCCGTGCATGCCGATCCACCGGAAACTGCAATTCCAGCTAAGTCTAAGTTAGTTTGCATTACATAAGTCGAAATTCCCTTGATCCAAATATTGAGAACATGGGGAAGAGTGTTGTCACCTCATTGATCCATTAACATCAATGGCAATTCCGTTATTAGTAAGACCATCGACTATCTCACGCTTAAATCGTCTAAAGGTTTCTCTTCGTTGTTTTTTCTTCTCACTTGGAAGGTTTTTGACTGCCGTAGCAAAACCAGAAATTTGGGGAATATTTTCCGTTCCAGCACGACGCTTATCTTCTTGATCGCCACCCATAATGTAACTGGTAAAATTAATTCCCATTCCAAAAAAAAACGATCATTTTGGTCCATTCAGCTTATGAGCTGGAAGTTGAAAGGAGGTCAATATGATCCTTCTTAACGTCAATATCCAACAATCCATAGGCCTGAACGGCATCAGTATGAAACCAAGCTTGATGGTCTTTAAGCAATTCACCAATTTCTTGAATTGGATTTTACTGCCGACTTCATTATTACCGGTCATGATAGAAACTAAGATCGTATCATCATCAAGGGCATCCTTTAAGTCGTCCATCGAGATATTACCATGTTCATCCACTGGCAGATAGGTCACCCTAAATCCATGATCTTCCAAATATTTCATGGGCTTTAAAATGGCTTCATGTTCAATAGAAGTCGTAATGATGTGTTTACCAAGACTTTGACGTGCCTCAGCCGTTCTAATTACCGCAGTATTATCGCTTTCTGTTCCACCACTAGTAAAAACAATTTCATTGTCATTGGCATTGATACTTTTAGCAATCACATGCCGACTATCTTCCAAAATCTCCTTGGATTGTCTGCCAAGTTGATACAAAGTTGATGCGTTTCCAAAGTTATTTTTAAACTTATCGTACATGTCATTTAGTACTTCGCTTGATACTGGTGTGGTTGCGGCGTTATCCAAATAGATCTCACCCATTTAAATCATCCCTCTATGCTTCTTCTGTATTCTTAAATAAATTTAGTAACATCTGGGCCGAACGTTTCCCCGGCATCGACAACAAATTCGTCAAAACTTTGGTTAGCATCTTCATCACCAACGTCTGACATCGCTCTAATCACCACGTAAGGAATCTTAAATTGATGAGCAACTTGACCAACAGCTGCTCCTTCCATCTCAGCGGATAAAGCATCCGGGAAATTCTTTAAAATATCATCAATCATTTTTTGACCAGCAATGAATTGGTCACCAGTAACGATTAATCCTCGCTTAGGATTAATCCCAGTGTCTTTTTGATGCGTCTGAAATCTTATTGATCCAAACATTTGAAGCATCGAATCGAGCAGGCTGGCCAGGTAATTGTCCGTATTCATAGCCGGCAGCCGTTGCATCAACGTCATGATAAGCGGTTTGGGTTGAAAGTACTAGATCACCAACACTAAGACCATTTCCAATTCCAGCGGCCGACCCAGAAATGAATCAATACATCAACGTCAAAGTTCTCTAATAAAATTGCGGCCGTAATGCCAGCCTCAACTTTCCCAATTCCAGATTTAACTAAAATGACGTGTTGACCGTCAATCGTTCCGTCGTAAAATTTAATTCCATTAATATCTTTTTTTTTTTTCATCTTTTAATGCCGACTTCAAAGACTTAATTTCCTCATCCATGGCACAAATAATTCCAAATGTTTTCATTATTTATTCTTCCCCTCAAGCTACCCAACAAATCGCATAATTGCCAGTACAATTATGATTAGTACTAACAGTATTAAAATGACGACATTTAATCTTCTACCAAGTCGTTTTCGCTTATATTCAGAAGTATCTAGTCTTTCGCGCTCATATGAATCGGGTTGGGCATTATCATATTGATTAAAATTTGTTTCCGTTGGTTGATCATTTTTGGAACGGTGAAATAACCGACTAAACCAGTTTCGCTTTTTGGATCGATTATACCGTGTCTCCTGGTTTTCAGAATTATGATCATATTCAACATTGTGTCTTCTATCAGCATCACCATACATTCGCTGATATTGCGATCTTGTCATATTAGATTGATCGTCTTTTTTATCATTAAACATATTGGTCGCCTACTTCTGCATCAATTCCCAGTATTGAATTGCCATAATTGTCTTAGCATCAATAATTTGGCCATCTTTTAGCATTTGTTTTGCTTCATCCAAGCTATATTCATCAATTTCTAAAAATTCACCTGGATCTCTTGGTAATTTATTTTTAACGGGAGTTAATCCCTGGACTAAGTACAGATACATGTATTCGTCTGAGATTCCGACTGACGGATAAAATGAATAAAGCTGTTTAATATCCTTCGCATTAAATCGAACTTCTTCATTTAGCTCTCTTTTGACAGCATGAATCGGTGAATCATCATCACGATCATCTAACTTGCCAGCGGGAATTTCCAACATGACACGTTTAGCTGGTGCCCGCCACTGTTTTTCCATAATCATTTTATTACCTGAGGTGATTGCAAGCATTGCTACCGACTTACAGTGATGAATAATCTCACGTGAAGCTAATTTTCCGTTAGGAAGTTTAACTTGTTGTTCTTCAACTTGTGCAATTGGCCCCTTATAAACTGGTTTACTACTGATTACTTTTTCTTCAAAATCCATGATATTCACCTTCCAAAAATAGTTTAACTATAATGTGAATTCAATGCAACGACTTTAGTCCTGATGCAAAACCACCTTTGCCGCCTGAAAACCCTGTTGTCCCATTGCTTTTACAAAGTCAACGGAATCTCCAGCTTTAATTTGCTTAGGATTACCAGAAATAATCCCCGTGATATGCATAAAAACATCATCAGAATTGGGAACCTGAATGTAACCAAAACCCTTATCTCTTTCGTAACTCTTAATTGTGCCTTTCATTACGTAATCACCTCTTTGTTAATAAAAAATCGGGAACAAGTCCCGATTTCATTATTTTTCTTCAAATCCTTCTGTAGCAGTTTCAGGAAACTCTTCCCTTACAATTTTAGCACAACGACCACAAAACTCAGGATAATCTGGATCAGAACCAACGTCTTGTTTAATAAGACGACAACGAACACAAGTCTCACCATTAGCATGTTCTACCTTAATGGCTAAATTATCATCAAAGCGATTAGCTTGATCATCAACATCATCAATTGATTTAACGTCTAATTGAGACACCATTAAAATTTGTCCAATATCAACATTTAAATCATTAAACATTTCTTTGGTCGCATCATCAACGTATAATGTCAGTTTAGCCTCAGAAGGCTTACCAATAACCTTATCATCTCGAGCTAATTCCATGGCTTTCAGAACGTTTTTCCTTAATTTCATAAATTGGTCCCATTGGCTACGAACCGTATCTTCCCCCATTAAAGTGCTTAACTTCTGGCATTTCAGCTAATTGAACAAATTCTTCAGGTTCATCCAAGAAACTCCAAATTTCTTCGGTCGTATGAGGAATAATGGGAGTCATTAACTTGGTTAAAGCCACTAAAATGGTGTATAACACCGTCTGCATTGAGCGACGACGATGACCATTTTTAGGATCAATGTACAAAATATCCTTAGCAAAATCTAAATAAAAAGCAGACAAATCACTGGTAATAAACGATAGTAGTTCTTTATTAATACTCATAAAGTCATACTGATCGTAATCATCTTTAACGTTTTGAATCAACTGATTCAAACGGATTAACATGTATTGATCGACAGAATTCATATCTTCATATTTAATTGCATCAGATTCAGGATCAAAATCACTAGTGTTAGCCAGCATGTATCGAATCGTATTTCTAATTTTCTTGTAGCTGTCAGAAACTACCTTAAAGTTCCCCATCGACACTCTAACATCGGCAGAGGTATCAACACTTGTAACCCACAAGCGCACGATATCAGCACCCATTTGTTTAATAACATCGCTTGGGGCAATCGTGTTTCCAAGTGACTTGCTCATTTTATGACCTTTTTTATCAAGCGTGAATCCTTGTGATAGAACATGCTTGTAAGGAGCAATATCAGCGTATGCAACACTTGTAATCAAACTAGAATTAAACCATCCACGATACTGATCTGATCCTTCGACTACTAAATCTGACGGATAGGTTAAATTAGGACGTTCTGCTAAGACACCTTGATGAGAAGTACCAGAATCAAACCAAACATCCATAATATCAGTTTCCTTGGTAAATTTACCATTTGGGGAATGCTTACTGGTAAAGTCTTCTGGGAGAAGGTCCTTTGCATCTCTCTCAAACCAAATATCTGATCCATATTGGCTAAACAAGTCGGCAATATGTTCAATGGTCTCATCGGTGATAATTGGCTCACCATCCTCACCATAGAAGATTGGCAGTGGGACTCCCCAAACTCGTTGTCTTGAGATGACCCAATCTCCGCGATCACGAATCATGTTATAAAGTCGTTTTTGGCCCCAGCTAGGATTAAAACCAACGGTATCAATGGCATCCAAAATTTCTTTTCTGATCTTATCAACCGAAGCAAACCACTGTGGGGTTGCACGATAGATAACTGGCTTCTTGGTTCTCCAATCAAAAGGATAACTATGTTTATATGGCATGTAATGGATAAGTTGACCCTGTTCCTTTAACTTATCTAATGCGATTTGATTAGCATCTTCGTAAAAGACACCTTCAAAATCAGGACCAGCTTCTTTAGTTAGGTACCCCTTGGAATCAACGGGTGCAAAGACGTCTAATCCGTATTGCATCCCAATATTATAATCATCTTCTCCAAATCCAGGAGCAGTATGAACCAAACCTGTTCCGGCATCATTAGTAACAAAATCACCGTTCATTACTACTAGTTGACGACTACTATCAAACGGATGTTGGGCCTTAATGTTATCAAGATCTTTACCCTTTACGGTTTGTAAAGTGCGGACATTTTTCCATCCAAACATTTCAGCATCTTGATCCAGTAAGTCGGTTCCAATCACATATTTCTTGGGATCATCATCATGTTGAATAATTGAATAGTCAAAATCAGGTTCAACCGTAATCCCTTCTGAACCAGGAATGGTCCATGGGGTCGTAGTCCAAACTACCATATAAGTATCATTATCAAGGACACCATTTCCATCAATCACCTTCTCAGCAAAGAAAGCGGATGGAGAGGTCACATCATGGTATTCTACTTCTGCTTCGGCAAGTGCGGATTCTGATGACCACGACCAAATTACAGGTTTAAGGCCCTTATAGATCAATCCACGATCTGCCATTTTACCAAAAACACGCACTTCAGCAGCTTCATATTCTGGCATCAACGTTAAATATGGATTATCCCAATCAGCAGACACACCTAATCGTTTAAATTCATCACGTTGTCTGTCAACTTGTTTGAGAGCATAATCATGACAAAGTTTACGAAATTCATTCGTAGACATTTTCTTTCGATTATATCCCTTCTTTTTAAGTTGCTGTTCAATGGGTAGTCCATGAGTATCCCATCCGGGTACATAAGGAGCTCGATATCCATTCATTGATTTAAAACGAACAATCATATCCTTGGTAATCTTATTCATAGCATGACCCATGTGGATATCACCATTGGCATATGGTGGTCCATCATGTAATACAAATGATGGTTTACCCTCATTTAACTTTTGACGTTGCTGGTAAAGTTGATTGTCTTCCCAAACTTTTTTCTCGTTCAACTTCCTTTACGGGAAGATTACCTCTCATCTTGAATTTAGTCTTACCTAAATTCAGCGTATCCTTAATTCTCATAGTATCCTCCTCAAAATAAAAAAAGACCTCGTCTAATAGGGACGAAGTCTTCGTGGTACCACCCAAATTCAAAATTAACCATGGTTAATTTTCTCATTGCATAGATTATCAATGAAGTGATCTTTTACTAATAACTACTTTATTAGGCTCACACCAACCCTAATTCGCTGAAAAGGTCATTAATAACTTTCTGTCTTCAATCTACCGTTATTTATGTAGCTTGTCATTGGGATAAATCTCAACTGTAGGATCAGTATATGGTCCCGATACCGATTCAACAATCAATTGATCATCTTGATCTTTTGCTGAATCATCATTACTAGATGAGTTTACACTCACCAAAGCTTGCTTGTCAAGGTTCTTAACGGCTTGCTGAATCTCATCATAATTATCAAAATTACTAGAATCAAGTAATTTATTCCAGTCTTCATTCTTAGCAAAATCTAACTGACTTTGTAACATTCCAATCATCTTTTGACGGAAAGTCTTAATGCTATTCCGAAAATCATCGGTTGCAATTGAGAGACTTTGAGCTTGTTTGGTAGTCGCACCCATAATTTGATTAGACTTGTCAGTAGTGTCAGCTAAGATTGAATCAGCTTGCTTTTGTGCATTTTGTTTAATCTCATCAGCTTCGCTTTCGGCATCCTTCTTAACTTTATCAGCTGCTTCTTGAGCAACTAAAATTGATTGATTCAAGGAATTCTTAAGGTCATCATAGTAAGTGAGGTCTTTTTTTGGTTTTCTTTAATGATTTTTTTCAGTTCCTCATTCTCATCTTTCAGAATTTGGTAATCTTTAGTGAGTTGGTCTAAAAAGTCATTGACTTCATCAATGCTATATCCTCTCATTTTTAGTGAAAACTTTTTATCATGAATATCTTGGGCAGTAAGTGTCATAATATCCCTCCTCATTTATTTTTTATTATATTTAACTCAGCTTTTAACTTTCCCTTTTAGAATGACCATTATATCCAACTACTCTTATTCTACCGTATCCGCGAACAGAAATCATATCAGAAACTTTAATTTCATAGTTTGGTTTAGTAAATTCAAACCAGTTTAGCCGCACTTTTTCGTGTTCGACTAGTGACTTAGCTACACTACGAGAAATCCGAAAGCCAATTGAAATAACTACATCTAACCGAAATGATGGAAGAGTAACAAAACTAGTAACCCAGTCATTTTCTCCCTGTATCATTTCACTTAAATTAACTTCTTTTAAATTAACTTTCACTCGTCCAATTCGATCAACTTCCTGAGTCAGATATCCAACCATTTCTTGTTCACAAATAAATTGAAAACGCTCTCCATCAGTCAAAATGTCACCAAGAACTTTCCGTTCAATTCCGCTTCCCATTAAACTGCCAAGAACTTGGTTATGGTGAATTGAAGCAAACTTTTCTGGGTATTCAATTTCAACTAAGGCTAATCGGTAGTCTTTAACCTCTGGATGAAAGTAGTCTGGATAAATAATGCCACGTTTCATTTCAGCATCTTTATAGCCACCAAAAGTTGATAATTGCAAATGAGGATAGCGGTTCACTAAAGTTTGTAATAAATAACATTCTCGTGAATTTAAAAAGCTAGTAAGGATTGGTCGGTATTCGGAATTAGCACTCTCAATCCAATCACTAGCGGTTTGAAGGAAGGGAATCTCAGACTTTCTAAAATGTTGCTCAATATCTTTTTCAATACTCATGCTATCCGACCAGACTTATTATAATATTTCCAATATAAGTCACACCGAACTGTAAAAGTTGAAGCACAATCAATGCCAAAATGGGACCAAATCCCAGCATTCCGATATGAGCAAAATTAAAGTATTCTAAAAACGGATTAACGATTCGCCCCAAGAACTGGCCAAACCTAGATTGGGATGCCCCCGGAAACCAAGTTAGTAGTGCATCAATCACAATCGCTAACATGTATATTTGAATTGCGTAATTAATAATTCTAACAATCCAATCAATCACCATAACCAATTAAATCATCCTAACCGACTATTAAACTTTTCGTCCATTGCCCCATCAATATCAAAATTATTAGGTGCACAAAGAAAAATTTTATCATCAATTCGTTTTATTTTTCCGTCGATTGCGTAAACAGTCCCATTTAAGAAATCAACAATTCTTTTAACAGATTCATTACTAACGCCGTCCATTTTGACGATGACAGCATTGCCACCAATTAACTTACTGGCAATGCTTTTTGCATCGGCATAAATGCGTGGCTCTAAAATGGCAATTTTACTATTAGAAATATCACTTTGATTCATTGAAACAACCTTTCGTGGGTTGCTCTTTACTGACGGAACAGCATTTTGACTTGTTTCATCATTTTCATAGGCTTCATCGTCATCATCAAGCCCCAAAAACTTTTTAATCTTATTTGACATTACTAACTCCTCTCCGAAAACTACTGCTTATTGTTTCGGTTCCGATATCTGAAGAATGGAGGGACATCATCATTGTCGTTTCCACTATCATCATTGTTATTTGAATCTGAATTGTTTCCAGCATCAAATGGTTCAAAGTCCTGTTTTTCAACGTTTGAAAATTTATCATCATTTGAAGATGAATCGTTATCTCTTACATCATTCTGGTTATCACTAATATCCCAGTTATGAAGTGGGTCATCATTGCTGGAATCAGAATTGTCTTTTTGTGAACTATCAGTCTTAGGACTGGCAAATGTACTTGAACGATTCTTGCGAGCTAAAGCTGGACTAGCAGAACGATCTGGATCACCAGTTTGAATTCCGGTAGCAACCACTGAAACCTTAACCTCGTCACCCATGTTTTCATCAATTGAGGTTCCAAAGAAGATGTTAACATCATTAGACGTTGCATCAGATACAATATTAGCCGCATCCTGAGCTTCCGCAAGCGATAGCTCTGGACCAGCTGTAACATTAAGTAAAACCTGTTGAGCACCATCAATTGAAACTTCTAATAATGGAGAATTAATGGCTTTTTTCGTTGCTTCTTCAGTCCGATTTTCGCCTGTTGCAGCACCAACTCCCATAAGAGCTGAGCCCTGATTTTGCATAACACTTGTAACATCAGCAAAATCCAAATTAACAACTCCGGGACTGGTGATCAAATCGGTGATTCCTTGGACACCTTGGCGTAGAACATCGTCAGCATCTTTAAATGCTTCCATCATTGGTGTCTTTTTATCAACCATATCCAACAAACGATTATTGGATACCACTACCAAAGTGTCAACGTTCTGCTTTAAAGCTTCAATTCCTTCGGTGGCATTGTGATCTCGCTTTGGTCCTTCAAAAACGAAGGGACGAGTAACTACGCCAACCGTTAATGCACCTGCGTCCTTTGCAATTTTAGCAACGATGGGAGCGGCACCAGTTCCGGTTCCACCACCCATTCCAGAAGTTACAAATACCATATCAGCATCATTTAGTGCATCAGTAAGAGCCTCTTCACTTTCTTCGGCCGCTTTTGATCCTACTTCTGGGTTTGAACCAGCTCCAAGTCCCTTAGTAAGCTTAGGTCCTAAATTAATTTTAGTCTCTGCTTTAGAACTTCCTAAAGCCTGTAAATCGGTGTTGGCAGCAATAAATTCTACTCCCTTGACACCTTCTTCAATCATTCGGTTGACGGCATTTCCACCACCGCCACCAACTCCGATGACTTTAATTGTTGCACCATTATTTTTATTTGCATCCATTGAATAGTCCATATTTTTATCGATACCCCCCCGTTACTCGAAAAAGTGATGTACGATACCACTAAATCTTTCGCCTAAATTCTTATCACTCTTTGGTTTCTTTTCACGTTTCTTTTTTGCCGTTTTATTCTGTCTTTTTTGCTTAAAGGGAATGGATCCAGATACTTTCGGCTCAGACTCAGGTTCAACTTCTCTGGCATTTCCGTTGTCACTGTGAGTGAACTCACCATGGTCAAATGCAGAACGTACTAACCGCTCGATTTGACTCAAATTACCACCATAATTAACTAAAGATAGTGCTAATGACAAAGAAGGATGTCTTAAACCAATTTGATCAGGAATATAAACTCTGACATTTACTCCAAAAGTATTAGCTGCTAACTCAGCAATTCCAGGCATTGATGCTACTCCCCCAGTTAGAACAATTCCACCAGGCAAACTTAGAGCATCAATTCCGTCAAGGTCAGTTTTCAATCTACTAAAGATTTGGTCAATTCGTGCTTCGATAATCTCAGCCAATAATTTTTCACTTACGTTAACTGGTTGTCCTTGACCAACCACATCAACTGGGAATTCATTATCTTCACTAGCTTGATCAACATCAGCATATCCATAGCCACGCTTCAGCTTTTCAGCATTAGAAGCAGATGTATTTAACACTGAGGAAATATCTTTAGTTATGTATTGTCCACCCTCAAGATCCACATTTGCATACTTGAGTTCAAAGTCATGAATAACCGCAACTGTTGATTGGCCACCACCTAAATCAATCAGTATTGTACCAAACTCTTGCTCTGATTCACTTAAAATATATTTTCCTTCAGCTTGAGGATCAACGACAAGTGCCTCGATGCTTAGTCCAGCATTTGTGACAGCCTTCTTGATATTGTGAATGATTGTTTTAGGTCCGCTAATCATACGCCCATTCATCTTAAGGCGATTTCCAACCATTCCTCTTGGATCTTGAATCCCATCAAAGCCATCAACCATGAACTCATCAGGAGTTAAATCAATCACTTCACGTTCAGGAGGTAGATTAGTATCAATCGCAGATTCAGCAACGTCAACAACGTCATCATTAGTGATTTCTTCTGATTGATCAGGAAGTTCAATCATTCCAGAACACTTATCAATTTTTATTTGGTCAGCAGGAATGCCAACAATTACGTTACTAATCTTGACACTGGCTTTTTCTTCAGCCTGTCTAATTGCGCGTCCAATTGCGTTTGAAGCCTTGTCAATATCAACAATAACTCCCCGGCTCACTCCAGCTGATCTCTCGTTACCAACCCCGATTACATTCATTTGATTGTTGGCTTTTTCCGCTACAATCACCTTAATCGAAGTGGTTCCAATATCTAAACCAATGTACATATTTGAATCGTTCATAATCTGGAACCTCCATATAAAGTTTATCGAAAACGATGGTCCAATAAACCATAATCTCACTTAATTTTAACACACATAGTGAATGTTAATAAAGAACTCTCATTTCCCCAATGGATACGAATATGCTCCCACTTCCATGTTGATAACACTCTTTTGTTTTAGGGTCTTAGCAATTGACGGATAGTAAGCCATTTTCCCTGCCATTGTGCTAGTTTTAACATAAACTTCATTTCCATCTTTCATCACAATCTTAATTCTTTCAGGATTACTTTTGGTAGTTGCACTTTGTAATTCCTTAATTTGATTTCGAATGGGTTGCTTAATGTTTTTATATTGTTTTAAAACATTTTTAATTTCTTCTTTTTGGTTAAACCCAGAAAGAACACAAACATCATCTAAATTTTTAATCTTAACCTCTTGATTAGAAATATTGCCAGACGGGTAAACTGGATAATATTTACCATCCCTTAAAGCATACTCAGGGTCAGAATAACCCATCACTTTTACATTTAATTGATTATGATGCGTAAAAACAGAAATCAATCTTTTTAACCTCAGCATTATGATTCAAGACATACTGCCGTGCTTGGGACTGATTCCTTTTAACCATGAACAACGAATCTCCAGCTTGAAATGGAATTTGATCCTTAATATTAGCATCCGCCAATTGCCTATCAGTTTGAACTTTAATCGCTGATATTCGACTGTACGGCAATACAAAAATACAGTGAGATTAGGGCAATTATGCTAAAAGCTAATAGGATTGGTAAAAAGCCTTTAATTAACTGCCGACGTTGCTGTTTTCGAATCCCGGGAATTTGATGACCAACCCGGTATCTACTATTTTTTCTTTGTTTTTCTCTCTTGGTATCTTTCCAACCGACCAGACGAATTGGAATCATTGCCGTTAGTTTTCATCACGATCACCCGTTAAGCTTTTTTATGATGTTTTTTAATTGCAGTTTGGCAAACTGCTAAAAGTTGATCTGCTGCATTTCGAACTCCCATATTATAAGAATTAGCAGCCATTTGTTTTCTTAATTCAGAATTATGCATCAAAGAATCCACTTTAGTTACTAATGACTGTCCGTTAAGATCTTTTTCCGTCAAAATCATTGCGGCATTATTTTTCACCAAACTCATGGCATTCTTAGTCTGATGATCGGCTGTAACATATGGACTGGGAATCAGGATTGCGGGAATTCCAATTGCGGTAATTTCAGCAATACTGGTGGCTCCTGCTCTTCCTACAATTAGGTCAACTTTTGGCAAAACTTCCGGCATATTAGAAATATACGGTAAAACTGCAATATTACTGTTGACTTTAACGTTCTTCAACTCATCTTTTACACTTTGATAACGCTTTTGACCAGTTACAAACACAACTTGATACTTGCGTCGGTCAAATTCAGGAATTGCTTCTACGGTTGAAGAATTAATCTTCAGGGCACCCTGGCTCCCACCAAATATTAAAACGGTTGGAACGTCATCTTTTAAGCCAATGCTGCTCAATTTAAAATCACTTTGTATATTTGCAACCTGTTGGGCACGAGGATTCCCAGTAAAAACAACTTTATTTTCAGGAAATTGTTTTCGGGCGTCGTCAAAGGCAATGGCAATCTGATCCACGTAACGACTTAAGAAACGATTAGTTAGTCCAACCACACTATTTTGCTCATGAATAACGGTCGGGATCCCCATTTTGGCTGCAGCATAAACCACGGCACCACAAACATAGCCACCTGTTCCAACAACGACATCCGGTTTAAAATCTTTAATGATTTTCTTTGCTTCATGAACACTTTTTAAAAGAGCCAGACGGTTTTGAAATTGTATAAACTAAATAACTTACGTTTAAAGCCCTGAATGTTTAACGCATCAAACTTGAGTCCCTTTTCCGGAACAATTTTTCCCTCAAGCCCACGATCAGATCCAACATACAAAACTTCTGAATTAGGCTCTTTAGCTTTTAATGCGTCAATTAAGGCAAGCGCGGGGTAAATATGTCCTCCCCGTTCCGCCTCCCGATACAATCATTCTCATTAGTTGGTCTCCCTTTTTACCAGTTAACTTTTCAACATCTTTGATAAATTTATCACCGCGATCACGATACGTTGCAAACTGATCCCAACTAGCATTAGCTGGTGACAATAATACGATATCGCCTGGTTTACTCATCTTAAAGGCCTCAGGAACAGCCTCATCAAGATTTTTAACTTTCTTAATCTGTGGTACCCCAGCTTTTTTTGCCGCCTCTTCTAATAAGTCAGCAGTTTGACCAAACAAAACAATTCCCGCCAAACTATCCTTAAAATCTGGCACCAATTTATCGAAAGTATATCCACGATCAAGCCCGCCTGCTAGTAAAACGATGGGTTCATCAAAGCCCCTCAAAGCCATCTGAGTGGCTTCAATATCGGTTGCCTTCGAATCATTATAAAATTCACGATTGTCAGCCGTTAATACGTACTGAACTCGGTGACGAACTCCACCAAAATTTTTTAATACCGACACAATGGCCTCAGTAGGAATCTCATATAATTTGGCAACCGCAATGGCAGCTAAAGCATTTTGAACATTCTGTTCACCTGGGACCCGAATGTCTTTTTTTGTGCATAATAAATTCATCTTTAAAATAAATGTCTCCATCAGATACATAGGCCCCATTCTGATAATGATCAGTTAGTGAAAATGGGATAATTTGTGCTTTACTGCGCTTACTTAACTCTCTCCATTCTTCACTATCAAAGTTAATTACCAGATAATCATTTTTGGTCTGATTCTTAGTAATTTGCATTTTAGCATTCACATAATTTTCCCGTGTCTTGTGATAATCCAAATGATTGGAAAAAATATTAGTAATAACGGCAATATGAGGATGAAGTTTGGGGGTACCTAATAACATAAAACTTGAAATTTCTAATACCAAGACATCTTCCTTAGTAACTTCTTGAGCTACCTTAGTTGCTGGAATTCCAATGTTACCACCATCTAAGGCAGTTCCATGCTGTTTACCAGCCTGCAACATCTTAGTAATCATAGTCGTTGTAGTTGTTTTTCCATTGCTTCCAGTAACCCCTACTAATGGCGCCTCTGAAACTTCAGCAGCTAGCTCCAGTTCCACAATAATCGGAATATTTCGAGATTGAGCGGCTTTTACTAGTTCATTATCATACGGGATTCCGGGATTTTTAACCATCAAATCCATGCCATCAAGCAAAGAAACAGGAGACTTACCAGCTACCACTTTGACACCATCATTTTGTAAATCATTGTACGCTTTGATCTGATCTGCTGGTTTGGCATCCGTTAACGTAACCTTGGCACCCAATTTAACTAGTAGTTCGGCTGCATTAGTTCCACTCATTCCAGCACCAAAAACCAATACGTTTTTATTTTTATAATCGTCAACTTTTTTCATAATTAAAACTCCCTAAAAACTAAATCATTGTAATAACACCAGTTATGGCCGTAAAGAGCCCCACTAACCAAAAGACAATATCAATCTTCCATTCACTCCATCCCATCATCTCAAATGAATGATGAATGGGAGTCATCTTAAAGATCCTTTTACCAGTCAGTTTAAAAGATGTCACTTGTAAAATAACACTGGCCGTTTCAATAACAAACACTAGTCCAATCCATAACAAGGAAAGTTCATGATGAAGCAAAATTGATACGGCGGCTAATGCTCCACCTAGCGCTAATGACCCCATGTCTCCCATGAAGATCTTAGCGGGTTTATGATTAAAGATCAGAAAGGCTAGTAAAGCTCCCGCCACTGACATACAAAAGATTTCAACTTCAAATTGATGCTGAAAGTATGCCACCACGGCATATGCTCCAAATGCAATGATCGCTAATCCACTCACTAATCCATCCAATCCGTCGGTTAGATTAACTGCATTTGAGAATCCAGCCAACCAAAAGATAATGAATAGGACGTAAAAATAACCTAGTGGAATTTCACCAAGATTGAAGAAACGAATGGACATTGGAAATCCATCTGCATAGTAGACCCATGCAAAGACCAAAGCACCAACGATCTGAAGCAGAAATTTTTGCCATGCTTTAAATCCTTCATTTTGACGTTTAAACAATTTGATGGAATCATCCCACATTCCAATCAATCCGTAAAAGACAAGAACAAATAACAAGATGAGCAAAGTTGACTTTAATTGGTTAACTACTAAGCCATAAACTAAGCATGTAATCACAATCGCAATGATAAAGCCTAACCCTCCCATTGTAGGGGTGCCACTTTTGTTTTCGTGCCAGCTAGGGCCTTCCTCCCTGATCATCTGACCTTCATGCTTTGATCTAAAATAGCTTACTAATACTGGAGTTAGTCCCAGTGTAATAATAAATCCTCCAACTAGTGGAATTAACCAATCCATCACTTTTTCATCCTCTCAAAATTATTTTAATTTAATTACTAACGTGGTCTTGGGGGTAATTCGTTGACCACGATTAATACTTTGATTTACTACATTGCCCTTACCAGTAGTACTTAACTTAATGTCCAATAGATCACTAAGGGTCTGAACATCTTTTTGACTCCATCCTTTAATGTCTGGCATTCTTAAAACACCACTAGTAAGTAAAATGATATGATTATTGCCAGCTCCAGCGCCGATTGCCGTTGGGCTTTGTTTTGTAATTGTATCACCATCACCGATCACGATTGGTGTCATATGACTCTTATTAAGCTGATCCTTAGCTTGGTCCGTCTTCTGATTAACAACGTCTGGAACTTGAGTATTATTTTCACTATTTTGTGTTAATGCTCGTTTCATAACAGGATTAAAGATCTGTGCCATCAATTGAGAAGCCGTCTTACTACCATTTAAGGTTGGTTGCTTCATGCTGACATACATAATGTATCTTGGATTAGATGATGGAACCATTCCAGCCACTGAGTAAAGATAACTATCATCACCGTTTTCATATCCACCCGTTCCATTACTTACTTGGGCAGTACCGGTCTTTGCTGCTACTCGATAGCCAGGGATTTGATAATCATGTCCAATGCCGTACGGCTTATAAACAACATCTTCCATGTGTTTTCGAACTTCCTGAGAAGTTGAAGCTTTAATAGGATGACCAAGGGTTTCCTCTTTATAAGATTTCACCACTTTATGATGATCATTGGTTATATTATCAACAAATCGTGGCTTAATCATTTCCCCGTTATTAGCAACCGCAGTTAGAGCTTGTACCATTTGTAACGCCGTAACCTGAATTCCCTGGCCAAAGGATGTATTAGCCTGTTCAATTGGTAATTTAAACTGCATATTACCTGAATCATCATCACCGAAAACTGAGTTAGTATTCTTAAGGAACTGAAAACGATTAATGTATTCTTTCCATGTTTTCGGACCCATTTGTTCCTCTAAGTGTGCCATGGCAACATTACTAGATAAGGCAAACCCTTTATTATAAGTGATTCGGCCCCATCCAGTTGGCAACCAATCAGGAACAGTTTTACCATCAATGTTATATTTTCCGGACAAGTAACGCTCGTTGCCATGAAAATTACCACTATCAATTGAGGCCGCTAAAGTAAAGACTTTCATTGTTGAACCAGGCTCAAAAGCATCTTGAGTTAACGTATTTCGCCAAATTCCACCAAGTCCCTTACCAGTTGTGGCGTTAAAAAGTAGGACGTTGAGCCGCAGCTAGCACCTTCCCAGTCTTAGCATCAATCAGCATGGCATTCATACTTTTAGGATGAACTTGTGATTGAACTTCTGTCATCTGATTTTCCAGAAGATATTCAAGTCGTGAGTCAATGGTCGTATGGACGTTATTACCATTGATTGCCGATTTTTCTTTTTGATTGTCCCCAGGAACTTCATACCCGTAATTATCATGGCGAACTTCTTTATAACCATTTTGGCCACTTAAAGTTTTATTAAATGACTTTTCTAACCCCATTTGTCCTACGAGGTTGGTTTCTTTCGTCTTATTATTAGTTACTTGTGAAGCTAGTCCCACGATATGCGAAGCAAAAACTCCGTTGGGATACAGACGGCTTTGTTGCTGAACAAACTTGATCCCTGGTAAATGCTGAGCCACAATCTTTTGTTTATCAACTAAGGAAATATTTTTTCCAGGATTTCCAAATTCCACTTGAAAGGCCCTTTTTTTTGGGCTGAAGTGTCTTAAGGGCTTCTTTGTAACTGATTGGCAAGTTTTCAGAAAGAACTTTAGCCGTCTTTTGGGGATTAGTCACGTAATCTGGTTTATTGTCTTTAGTCTTCTGTGATTTATTCAAGATGGCATAAATCGAGTAGGTACTAGTGTCCTCAGCTAGTGCCTGATTATTATTATCGTAAATTGTGCCTCGCTTGGATTTCAGCACGTTAGTTTGAGCATACAAATTTTTCGTCTGCTGCGCCAAATTAACGTTATTTGCGCTTTTGAAAATTGCTTTTTTAAAAAAAAAGCCGAAAATCAACAGGAAAACTACAATTACTAAAATCCGAAAATACATCCCAAATCTTTTTCGGTTAGCAATCGCATTTTTCCGATTTTTCATCTGCTCTTGTTTTTTATTCATTTTGTGATGTTCCTTATTTGATCATTCGAAAGTTTCAATCCAGATCCCTTAGCAACTTTATCTAAGCGTGAACTACTTTGTAATTCATCAATCTGTTGTTTAAGTCCTGTATTGGTATTATGTATTCTTGTTGATCTCGTTGCTGTATCTTGCAACGTTTGTTGTGCCCCTGAAAGCGATATTCTTGTCCAAACTAACGCAATTGCCATTAAAAAAACTACTGCACATCCAACTACTAAAACAGTAACTTCAAGTTTCGGGGTGAACCTATGTTCTTTTTGTGGAGCAGTGGGTTGGTGAGAATTGATCTGATTTCTGCGATACGTCTCATACGCATTCCCATTTGAATATTCTTTTCTTGCTAGACCATTTTGTGCCAAAGTTCCCACCTCCTATTTAATTTTCTCAATAATTCTGAGTTTGGCACTGTGCGATCGGTGATTTTGATTAAGCTCATCTGCACTGGGTAAAATTGGTTTTCTTTGGACCATTTTAAATTTTGGTTGCATTGCTTCAGGTATTACAGGTAAATCATGCGGCAAATCTTGAATGGTGGTTTTTTTCTTTAAAGATTCCCTTTACCAATCGATCTTCTAATGATTGAAAAGTAATCACGCTAATTCTTCCGTGAACTTCTAACATGTCTAAAGCTTGCTCCAACGAATCTTCTAAAGCTCCCAATTCATCGTTAACAGCGATCCGAACAGCTTGAAAAACTCGTTTAGCAGGATTCCCACCGTGCCTTCTGGCAGCGGCCGGAATAGCATTTTTGATAATTTCAGCTAGCTGAGTCGTAGTATCAATCGGATGATCAGCTCTAATACGCTCAATGCTTCTGGCAATTTGCTTTGAAAATTTTTCTTCACCATATCGATAAAAAGATTTTTACTAACTTTTCATATGACCAATGATTAATAACTTCCCAGGCATCCAAGTTATTTCGCTGATCCATCCGCATATCAAGGCGAGCATCCTTTTGATAACTGAATCCACGTTCGGCGTCATCTAATTGAGGTGAAGATACCCCTAAATCATAAACAACCCCAGAAACACTTGTAACACCGTATTGCTCTAGATCAGACTTAAAGTTTCTAAAATTATCATGAATGAAAGTTAACTCATTATCCTTTAAAAACTTTGCTAAATAGTGCTGATTATAGTCGATAGCAACTTGATCTTGATCAAAGGCATACAAATGACCATTTCTTAACTCAGAAAGGATCTTTGCACTATGTCCGCCACCTCCAAGAGTACAATCAACATAAATCCCATTGGGTTTAACGTTTAGACCACGAACAGCTTCGTTTAATAAAACAGTTTGATGTTCAAATTTAGCCATCATTAATTCACCCCAGCCTAATCATTAAGTAAATTCTCAGCAATATCACTGAACTCACTA
The DNA here is from genome assembly GCA_018901805.1 of Zaprionus taronus. Classification (NCBI taxonomy): domain Eukaryota; kingdom Metazoa; phylum Arthropoda; class Insecta; order Diptera; family Drosophilidae; genus Zaprionus; species Zaprionus taronus. Next base: position 94,836 of record JAEIFH010001134.1, read on the forward strand.
GAAGCCTCGTCCGTGTATTGATCCCACTTAGAAGCATCCCAAATTTCAAATCTAGTTGATACCCCCGCTAAGACACAGTTCTTAGTAAGATCTGCATACTTACGAAGTGACGTTGGAATGTTAACTCGTCCTTGCTTGTCAATGTCACATTCAGTAGCGGCAGAAAAGAAAAAACGGGCAAACATTCTGGCATCTTTTTTGTTAAATGGAAGTTTATTGATTTTTCTTGAACTTTCTGCCACTCTTCTTCAGTGTATCCGAAAAGACAGCCATCGAGTCCCCGAGTAATAACAAACTTATCACCTAATAAATCTCGGAATTTAGCAGGAATAATAAGCCGTCCCTTAGTATCGATATGATGTCGATATTCACCCATGAACATGGCTCTCATTCCTCTCTTCCTAAATATAATTTTAGTTTACCACAATAACCCACTTCCTACCACTTCGCCTCCACAAAAATCCACAAAAAAATAAACGCATTTCAAGAAAACAATTCTTGAAATGCGTTTAATCAATGTATTGTGATAATTTTTTATAATCAAAGATAATATAAAAATAATTATCCAATAAATATCACTCGCTCGCCAAAAGTTAATTAAAAATAACTTTGGTCTTAATTGTCCCTCACTCACGACTCACTGCTTCTTCTTTGCTGCATTCTGTTTTATTCTGCCTGCTTGTATTATTCTTCCTGTTATTATTCTTCTCTTCCACATTTTGTGTTACTGCTGCACCACACACCTTCTCTTCCCTCCTTCTTGCTTCTGCATCTTTTCCATTTTCTTACATTTGTATTCCTTACACATCTGTTATCTGTTCATGTCCTGTTGCCTTACCTGCTCTCACCACCTACCTTCACTCTCACCTTTACTACATCTACTCCTGCTTGTAAACCTACTGTAATGCTAAGCTGCTATAGCCTTATATTCTCTTGCAGCTTCTTT
>JAEIFH010001135.1:0-88129 GCA_018901805.1 Zaprionus taronus
CCTTTGGGTACCTGGTCACTCTGGTTTCGAGGGCAACGAGCTAGCGGATAAACTAGCTAGGGGCGGGGTCATCAGCACCTCTGCATGGCCCCGAACCCTTCTGCGGCGTGGGGTGGTCAACCATCTCATCCCTTGTGAGAACCTGGGCAGATAGGTTGACCGAACGCTATTGGTTCTTCCAACCAGGGATGAGGCAGGCTAGAGAGCTTACGAATCCCTCAGTTAAACGAAGAACAAATTTACTCTCTAGGAGAGATCTCTATCTCCTTACTGGTTACCTTAGTGGTCATCATGTGGTGAACTATCACCTCGTTAAAATGCGTTTGTCCTCAGATGCAGAATACAGGCTCTGCAGAATACAGGCTCTGCAGAGAAGACGACGAAACCACTAAGCACATCCTGTGTGATTGCCCAGCCTTGGTATGGACTAGGAGGAAGCATCTGCACGTGGAAATCGCAGTTTCCGAGCACATTGTCCGTTCCTCGACGAAAGACCTGTTATGCTTCATTAGGGAAGCAGAACAGCTTTTGTCAAGATAGGGAGAGCATTATAGGCACAAAAGATCACTCTGGTCGCAGTGCCTCGCGACTTCTCTGCTGGGAGACTCCCTTTCAAATAATAATAATAATGGATTTGGGTATCCTCTTTGACCATAAATTGAAATTTGATCGTCACATAACACAAATTGTCAATAAGGCATTTCGACTACTTGGGTTCATCAAAAGATGGGCCAAAGAATTCGAAGATCCTTATACGACAAAGTTGCTTTATACTTCTCTTGTTCGTCCAATTCTTGAATATGGGTCTTGCGTGTGGTCGCCGCAATACCATATTCATCAAGATAGAATTGAGTCTGTTCAAAAGCAGTTCCTACTCTTTGCCTTGCTTAGTCTTAATTGGGTTTCGGGTGTAGACTTACCACCATATTCTAGTAGACTCCTTCTAATTAACCTACCTTCTTTAACTAACCGTCGTATTATGTTAGGTGTTATGTTTATCGTAAAACTAATAAGGTACGATATAGATTCCCCCACTCTACTTAACCTAATCAATTTCTGTATTCCTTTTAGAGTTACTCGTCATTTTAGGCCACTTTCTTTAGCCTTTTGTCCTAATAATTACAGCTTGCATGACCCTTTCCGAGTTCTCTGTGCTGATTACAATAGACTGTTTAGAGTTTTCAACTCAGAGTCCTCCCTCCACTCTGTTAAATTATCTATCCTTAATGAATTAACTTCTCATCCTAATACTAACATTAATCCACCGATCTGATTGGGTTTTACTGGGTTTTCCCCAATCCTTTGCAGCAAATATTGGATCGTTAATTCTTGCTTTTTATTCCCCAGACTAAATTTATTAAATTTATAATCTTAATTAAGTTTAAAATTTTTTATTTTTTATATTTAATCTTAATTTTATTTAATTTTTAATTTAAATATAATAATTTTTCAAGTCGACTGGCTTAGTTGACGTTAAATAAATAAATAAATAAATAAATAAATAAAAAAAACAGATAATTTCTGTTTCATTCCACTGTATGCATCAGTCATACAAACATTTCTTTAAGTTGTTCTAGAAAGCAATTCATACCTTGAATGAAGAAGGCTGATCAAGTGACGGTAGCCTTTATTTTTTCGGTTCGACGACGTTTCATATTTTTTATCTATAAAAGATAACACAGATTGATTTAAATGTAATGTCAAATCACTCACTGTTATTTTTGTATGCATCCTTTTCAAGTGGCTAGTGAGATTGGTGGTATTGCCAATCGTTTTATAAGATTTTCCACATTTTATACATTTGGACGTCATGCCATTAACCGATTTGGTCAAAAAAAGTCCACACATGTGACTGCCCATATTTACTTCTCTTCCTTGGAACCGAACTATCGGTATCACCACTAAGCATCAAACATGTAGAGTACTCAAACAGCGGAATCTACTCATTTGATGCAATGCAGAGACTGGGACCCCTGAGCACGAAGTGTTTCAAGAGTGAGCGATCGGCTTTCTTCGTTAGAAACCGCGAAGAGCCCCCCGCAACCTAAACAAGGTCGCACAACCACAGTAGAGGGAAGAGTAGGGATAGATTTTTTTTTTTGCCCCAACTTTTAATTTTATGGTTGGTATGTTAGCTCAACCCCAAAAAGGATTTTATGCTTTGCTTTGAAAGTTAAAAAAAAGAAAAAAAATTAAACATGAAGAAGCCAAAAAAAATTTTTGTTACAATATATAGAGGGCCCCCGGGGGACCCCCAAAAAGGTTTTTGAATATTGGGGGTTTTTTTTTTGGGGGTATTTTTTTTTTTGTGGGAAAATTATTGGTACTTAAGCAAATATTTTTTTTTGTTTTTTTTTTATTTTGAAAGATTTTTTGTTTTTATTTGGAATATATAATTGCTCATCTACAATATTTGTCAATTGTTTTAATATACTTGTAACCTATTTTATGTGCTTTTTTGATGTTGTTCTAATTTTTTTCACCTGATAATAATATGAAATTAAAAATTTAAAATATTTTTAGAAATATATTTAAATTAAAACATAAATAAATTATTTAATTTAAAATAAAAATTATTCAAAAGTAAATACATTTCTATTATTATTTTTGAAAAATTGGTTTTTGTAATATGATATTTAAAAAAAAATTTGAAATCTGTTAGATAAACATTGCAAACATAATTGCTATTTATAACTCCTTTTTTTTAAAAAAAATTAAAAAAAAAAAATTTTTTTTATTGATATTTTTAAGGCACTGTTTTTTCCCGAAACTCGCCGCCGAAAAGTAGGCAGCATAGGCAGCGGCGTAAACAGTGCGAGAGTCACCAAGGGCTCTCGTGCTCTTTTATCCTACATATTTATGTTAAGTTAGGCTTAAGTTAAACTACATATATTATGTACATATAGTACGAAAATATAAGTGAAGTGAACTCCACGCGCCCCGAATTGTCTTTTTATTTTCGAATTGTTTTCGCGTCGGTCTAAATTCCACACAACATTTTCGCCTCACCTACGATCCCCCAGAAGGAAGGAAGATCCTACTGCCGCCACCAAAAACATTGGTCCTTCGAGCCGGATATATATTTTTATATACACTACACGTCGCTGGATTTTCATCCCCTCGCTCCGCTCGAACCACGTTCATCGGCATCTCGTCAGGATCCCCCCCAGATAAGTACTATTTAATTTTATACTTGTTTTATGCGGCAGAGGACTGTGTGTAATTGTTCCTTTGTGAAAAGAAAATCTCTTTTCTAATTTGCTCCTAACCTCGCAATTTGCGTCACCGGTATCTCTGTATGTATGTACATATGTTGCTGCATCAGTAAGCACATACTTACATACAGACGACTGCCACCTTCGAAAGTTTTCCATACATATACTCGTATATGTACGGAAATACGAATCACAAATTACACACGGTTTATCCATCTTATTCTACTTACAAACCGCTGCCACATATATGTATGTACCTTCTCCTACGCTTTCCTTAAGAACAAAGGTACATACACTCTCCATAACTAAATTCGAAATTGTATGCTAATATATGTGTAATATACACGCATATATTACATACTTACGTTGCCCATTAAAATACATTGCCAAGGTCCAAACCTCAAGCGGCAATTGTACCTCCTGTCCAAAATTTAATTCCAAATAAAAAATAACACTGCATTTCTTTCACATTTATTTAATTATTAATGTAAACATATAAAATACACACTACATACACTTTGCCGGCAGCAATATTTCGGCTGCACCGGCACTACACAGATACATATGTTCTTACAATTAAATATCTAACTAAAACACATAGACACATTATATTACATCGTTTTATTACATTATTACATTATTTTATGAAACACTTAAATTAAACACTTAATTGAATACAAAGAAATATTTTATAATTTCTTTGTTTACCTTTGTCAGTCTAGTGATCGCAGTTTGCCTTAGTGATCACAGTTCGATCACAATCGACCGACCACCACTTTTTTACATTCACTCAGTGTTATCGTTCCAGGGCTGCACTAGCTCAAATTTTTAAAAATATTACTTGGTGGGCAACCGTGACTTTTAAAGTCACTTATATTTATTTATCGTCTTATTGTGCACTGTGTTGTGGTATTACAAAGCGCTGTAACATTGCAAAAAATTATCGAATATATTTTCCTCCGTCTGAGAAAAGATATCCTACTAATAAATAATTATTTATTTATTTTTTCACAATATAATTTATTATTGGAAAATAAATTATTTTACATCTTTTTCTCAGAATTTCATGCTGAGTATAATAATTGTTTCGATAATTATTATCACTCAATAAAATATATCGATATTTATAATATAATATTTATATTATTTTTTTTTGCAACGTTTTTTCAAAAAGTATTGCCTTGTAACTTATCAACTTAGTCCTCGCTCAATAGATTCGATAAAATTTCCGATCGTTTGTATAATATTCTTGTTTATTGTTCAAACAAGAAATTCTGTTCGTCCAATTTTCTACGCTCTTCTCTTTCACGTTTCTGGTTCCGTCACCAGCATCAATTGCATTTTTCTCGCTTTTTTGAAAGCCTGTTATGCCAATTGATAGTAAAGACACCAAGAAACACCTTGTTGTACCCACGACTAAGCATAGACGCTCCAGCTCTCTTCCAAGTTCCCTTCTTGGTAGAACACCTTCTCCCGCCTCATTACGGAAAGTTGTAACTCCGGTCACATCTAAGGTTAGTCAGGTGCCAAAAATTTCGGTGCACACTCCTCCAATCACTCGTGCAGTTGGTCATCAGATTTCACTGGCAATAAAAATGGCACTCCAAGAGTTCATTAACGCTTCCGATAAGCTCACGCAGTTCGAAGCTAGGATTCAAAATTCTCCTACAGCCTCACTTCACACTCACAGAGTGCGTCTTGAGCAGCTTCGATCCTTATGGACTGCCGTAGAGCTCAAATATGAACTCTGTTCCAACGCATTGTCTCAAACGGAGACGAATGCTGCGGACAAGATCGCCATGCAAATGCGGTATGACCACTGCTACTCCATATACGAGGAACTTGCCTCTCAATTAAATGAGAGTATAGAGACCGCAACGGCTCCCACTCCAGCACCTGCAGCACCAACAAGTAGCCTTCCACCCACGAAGCTACCGGTCACCACCTTTCGATGCTGAAGTTTTCAGCGGTGACTACCTTAAATGGCCAACTTTCCGTGATCTCTTCACAGCGGTCTACATTTCCGATCCCGGCTTAAGTCAGATCGAGAAATTATTCCATTTAAATGCGAAGACCAGTGGAGAAGCGAAGGCAATCGTTTCCAAATCCCCTCTCACGAATGAGGGTTTCTCCTCTGCTTGGAGAAACTTGACGGACAGGTTCGAAAATAAGAGGTTGTTAGTCAACAGCCAACTTAAGATCCTTTTCAACCTTCCGTCAGTTTCTCACGAGTCTGGAGCCGCCATCCAAATCCTTCAAAGCACTATTGAAAGTTGCTTAACGGCTCTAGACCACTCCAAAATCAGCACAGAGAACTGGGATTGCCTTCTAGTCTTCCTATGCTCGTCTAAACTCCCAAGGCTGACGTTGTCACTTTGGGAGCAGTCAGTACTAAACAAGGCTGAAATTCCGTCGTGGAAGGAAATGTCAGATTTCCTTTCAGAGCGATATCGCACATTAGAAGCGATAGAGGACGTACAACCTAGTACAAGCGCACAGACTAGTCCCAAACCTGCTCGAAAGGAGCCTCCTACGAGGAAGGTCAACTCTTTTGAGACAAAGGTTGTAGGCAAACCACAAACCTGCAAACTTTGCTCAAAGGAGAACCATCCAATACGTCTGTGTCCGCGCTTTCTCCAAATGGCTGTTGATGAAAGGTCCAATTTCATCAAACAGCAGAAGTTGTGTCTGAACTGCTTCGCAAGAGGACATATCCTTAAAGATTGCACGAGTCAACATAATTGTTTTACGTGCAAGGGTCGCCACAATACACTCCTGCATCGTGGCACCCCTCCTACCGCGCCCTCTTCAGCAGATTCTGCACCAACTCCCAATTCGAACATACAGTCCACTTCTCCAACGACTAGTATTCAGAATTACTTCACGGCGAACACACAAGGTGTTCTTCTCGGCACTGCTCTTATAAATATTTGCCATTTGGGCTTAACTTATAAGGCACGTGCACTGATCGATCCTGGATCAGAGGCTACGTTCATTTCCGAACGGATGTTTAACATCATACAGCCCTCCTACCAAGCCGTGCAAGTTCAAGTAGCTGGCTTAAATCAAGCCATCTCAGCCAATCCACAAAAGTTGTGCCACTTCCAGATTGGCTCCCCGCTCATTCCCAGGTTACAGCTAAAAACTGAAGCCTTTGTTCTCCCCCAATTGGCAGGCAACCTTCCATCCTACACAATTTCACAAGAACTTCTGAAGGACCTGCCAAACCTCCAACTCGCTGATCCGCACTTCCACCAGAGCTCTCCGATAGACGTGCTCCTAGGAGCCGATATTCTCCCATCTATCATGAAGAGTGGCTCTGTATCCAAGATTTGTGGAACCCTGCTCGGTCAAGAGACCATATTCGGCTGGGTCCTCACTGGACCAGTAGCCAAGTCGAATCCTACGACCATTTCCTCCTTTTCAACGAGGATCAAGATCAGCACAGAACAAAGGCTTGATGATCTTCTCACCAAGTTTCCGGTTGTGGAAGATCTACCAGCCAAGCTGGTAAAAGTTTCAAAATCAGAGTGTGAAAACAGACTTTTTTGCACCACTTCCAAAGAGGGCAGATATGTCGTTACTCTCCCATTCAAAAATCCTGAAACTTTCGAATACGGACATTCAAAGTCCATCGCACTCGCTCAGTTTCTCAGGAACGAATATCGTTTAAAGAGGAACTTTCCTTTAAATGAGCAGTACGACTCCACTATTCAGGATTATTTAGATTTAGGCCATATGAGGCCTGTCTCTCCGAGTAACGACTGCAACAATTTTTATCTCCCTCATCATGCTGTTTTCAAACCTGAGAGCACCACTACGAAAGTTCGCGTTGTTCTCAACGCCTCCAGTCCGTCCTCCAATGGGAAGAACTTGAACGCAAAGACTCTTTTCTCTCTATATATATATATATAAGTTATATATATATATCCAATTTATATATATTATATCCATATATATATACACATATAATATATATATTTTGTATCCACCTCCTTTCCAGATAAGTGAGATGGCACCACCCAAAGCGCACACACCATCGAAGCCAAAAGGGGTGAACTCCTTTAGATGCCGCGTATGCAGAGGAGTCCACGCCCTGAAAAAGTGCCAGACGGTTCCTGCGTCTGGCTGCGGAGAAGCGTCTTCGGGCAGTTTTGATCAACAAATACTGCCCGAACTGCCTTGCACATGAACATTCTAATGGTTCATGTCGCAGTGGTGGCACCTGTCGCTCATGCGGCGAAGGCCACCATACGCTTCTCCATATCCCAACCACCACTCCAGCCGAGACGCAGAACGCTGTCCCATCCACGCCGCCTCCTCCACCTCCAGAGTCCCTGGCGACAATCCCCTCGGTGGCAATCAGCATGCTGCCGACGGCCATCGTGAACCTGGACGTGGCCGGCAAAATTTTCGAGGTGCGTGTGCTGTTGGACGCTTGCAGTCCACACAGCCGCATGCCCACCTCATTGGCAAAAGCCTTTGGCCTTTCCGCCGAAGATGGATTTTGCCGAGCCTTGTTCAGGTCAAGGGTGTCGCCAGCATTCTCCATCCCAGTGACTCTGAAGATGGAGGAAGTTCAGATCAGGACTCCGGCTCAGAATGTCGGAAAGGAGCTCCAGACCCGATACCCGGGCATTACGCTGGCGGACAATCGGTGCCATGTGCCAAGCAGAGTCTCCATTGTTCTGGGGGGCCGACGTCTATGGCGACGTAATCCTCCCAGGCCTTGTTCCGTCCCACGGTGGGCTGCCGTTGGCCCAGAACACTCTGTTTGGCTGGGTACTATCCGGTGTCTTCAAGACGTAGTCCGCCATCGCCCCTCAAGCCCCTCCAGCGGCCTCCAAAAAGATTCCGGCCCCATCTATTTGCAATAGTATTGCAAGGGGGGCGGAATGTTTACGCCGAAACTCGCCGCCGAAAAGTAGGCAGCATAGGCAGCGGCGTAAACAGTGCGAGAGTCACCAAGGGCTCTCGCGCTCTTTTATCCTACATACTATTTATGTTAAGTTAGGTTTAAGTAAACCTACATAGATTATGTACAAGACAGTTGAAAATACACAGTGAAGAGAACGCCACGCGCCCCGCATTGTTTCTTATTTTTCGAGTTGTTTTTCGCGTCGGTTCCGATCCTTTTCAGCATCACACCAACCTACGATCCCCCAGAAGGAAGGAAGAACCCTCCCCCCCCCCCCCCAACCACGCACATTATTAAATAGTCTTTCATTTCAATCATATAGATTTGTATCTCACTATTTTGCTTTAGGGCCGACTTAAATGGGTTTCTATCATATAAATTCAAGCAGTCAAACAATTTATTAATTTTTTGTATGAACTTAGCCGTAGAAATTGCAATGTCTTCGCAATCTTTATATGTCCCATTTTCAATAAGGGTTATTATTGCAGACGATACTGTGTGGCTAAATACCTGAGTTGCATATTTAACCTTCATTTTCTCAAATGAATTGGGATGAATGTGCTTTCTTGTAAGCTTTGGACATAATCTAGCTGAAGTGTAGTTTGACAATTATTTTCCATGACACTTTACCATCTGGCGTATCAATCATACCATTCATTAAGGTATTTCTAATTAATCTTATAAGGTGTGGAACATCATAAATTGTAAATATTTTTTGATCATCTACAATATATTATGGCGTTTCCAAATTCACGTTGTTGTTTGCAAACGCTGCTCTGTTGTTTGGCCCTTGATCGCAAACAATAGATCTAATATTAAGTCCACAGTTCCGAGCGGCTCTAATATTCTGAGTAATGGTCTCCTTTAGTTTTAACGACGAGAGTGCAGTCGATGATGCAACATAGCTCAATACGAATTTCCAATTATCGTAGAGTCCACGAACCATAAAAAATCAAATCTTTTTGCATAATTGCATTGATTTTTCACAGTCATCGTCAGCAAAGCCTTCCACTTCGTCATGGTGGGAGCTATATTCATTTTCTTATTGATATCTCATCAAATAATAAAACGGCTTCCTTACTCTTAGCCTCCATTTTTGAAAATATTTCTTTCAAAATTGTAAGAACACCTTCATTGAGTCCCGGTGTTAAATTTTTAATTGGAGCCCATCACCAATGAAGCTTTTGAGGGAAGATTTAAATTCAGATCATCTCTCATAAAAGAATAGGCCTTTGAAGAATAAAAGTTGATGCTTTGAGCAATAACTTTATCTTCTTTTTCCCACGATTGCTTGTTTCTTATTAGCATTTCGCAAAACGTGTTTGCACTCTGAGAAAGACCTTTCTTTGTGTTTTCTTTCTTTTGGATTAAATATTTGATTATTGCCAATCCTTGGGTGCGTACAGACATTTGTAACTCTCGAATCTTTTTCTGATACATTTTTATCTTCTTTTTTGTATCATTAAGATCTTTAGCACCTGCCCAATATGTATTCCTGTAATACAGTTAATTTTTTTTTTTTTTAAGGCAATTGGGACAAAATTCAATCTTAGTGGCATTTTCATCAGCAATCAACACATCGTTTATAACGAGTGCGCCAACGGAAACGGGTCAATAGAAAAGTCGAATAACTTTGAGAGTTTTCAATACATTTGAAAAAATGTTTTTTTATTATCAAGGTGACCTTTTTACAATTTGTTTGAGCTATTTCCCAAAAACAACATCGATCAAATGACCCCCTTTATTTCGAATACAAAAGTCGGCTCTTTTTTTCGCATTTTTCATCACATTTACAAGCATTTCAGGCGTGATAGCTGCCATTTCAGCTCGAATGTTATCTGTTAGATCTTCTAAGGTCTTCGGGTTGTTAGTATAAACTTTGCTCATCAAAAATCCCCACAAAAAAGAAAAATCTAGGGATCTTGGCGGCCAGTCAATATCACCGTTTTTGGATACAACACGTCTCGGGAATTTCCGACGCGGATAGTCTATTGTTGCAGTTGCTGTATGGCATGTACCACCATCCTGTTGGAACCAAAAATTGGTTTTTGAACTCGTTTGAGATCTGGTACAGTTCCATGTTCAAAAAAATTTGAGGATATACGATGTATCGTATCACTTTTGGGTGCACTACGGTCACGATATTTTCGGCAATATGCACGCTGGGTTAGCACAACTGACCGATTATTTTCAATGTAAAGCGACACTATATCGGCACGTTCTTGAGGTGTAAAGCGATACATGATTTAAATTGTACTGGATCAAACTTTACAAAACCGTATCGATGAAGCCGATCAGTTGAAAATTGTCAAAGTTATCAGACTTTTCTATTGACCCGTTTCCGTTGGCGCACCCTGTATTTCCTGGGTGCAGTTTTAAAATCTGGTATTTGTTCACCAATTTCATCGGTAAACTCATACATGTCTATGTTGTTATTATTCATAAACAAATTTAATGATGGCTCTTTTACCAAACGCAGAGTGGGCGTAGACCCTACCTTTAATTTTTGAGCACATAAGTATTTGTGTTCAAAATGAAGACTGCAAATTAAGGCATTGTCAACATTGACATCCGTTTGCAAATTACATTTGGAGATCCACTCTTGACGGACCACTTCTTTTTCCGGAATTCTAAACAGACGGACGGGAAAGAGTTCACTGCTATCTCTTTAACCACGAAGCCAAGAATTAATTATGCAATTCTTCCTATTATCTTTAACTATCTTTTTTTCCATTACAGTATTTAAAAATACTGTTCAAATCTTTTGAAATGCAAAAATCTTTCTCACCAAAATTAAACGCTAGCGTCTCGCTTGCAATCAAGTGAAAAAAAACAAAAAAGCGCGTAAATCTGCTTATGTGCAAAAGCGCGGTCAAATCGATTGCATAGGAAAATGCAAATTGTATAATCAAAACAAACCAAGAGATCATAGAAAAACAACAACACAAAAGGCGCGTGCCAGTCACTTGTTTTGACATGTATATACACATGTGTGCATGCACACACACATTAACTTCAGCAGCGAAACCCACCCCAAGTCAAAACAATTAATTTTATGAGACATATAGGAGTTATAAATTGCAATTATGTTTGCAATGTTTATCTAACAGATTTCAAATTTTTTTTAAATATCATATTACCAAAACCAATTTTCAAAAATACAAACGCTACAGTCAGGAGCTGACTGTATAAGGCCATTGATTATCATAGTATACCGTAGGCAATAGGTATAGGTATGCACTTCTAGCGCGTACCAAATTTCATTACAGTTGTTTCTTCTTGATTTTAATTTTTTTGACTGTAACTTTTCTTTTAGTTTATTAGAATAAAAAAAAATAAAAAAACAAAATAAGAAATAATTAATAAACGAAAATTCGCACCCGCCTCAACCGGGAGTTGAACGCACGCACTCTCGCGCAGCCGTCCGCCACTCTAACCACTTGGCCATTGCCTCATTTCTTCGCGCATCGGCAAAGCTGCATTGTGAACCAATTCTGTTCCCATACAATGCAAATAAAAAGTTTAATAAAATGCTGTGTGTCTGACGCTAGATTTGAACTTCGGTATGTATATTTTAATGAAATTTTCACATAACGCCCGTGGCAAGGTATTTGTCATGTATGATATACAACTTTGGTTGTTGAGTTAATATTGTAGGTTTTAAGTAGTTATTTCTGATTTACAAAGGCGGGAAGGGGCGTGTCCAAATTTTAAAAAAACTTTGAGACACTGCAATATATATGTATGTTGTCACAAAATTTGATGACTCTAGCTCTTATAGTTTCTGAGATCCAGGTGTTCATACAGACAGACAGACAGACGGACAGACAGACATGGCTCAATCGACTCGGCTACTGATACTGATTCAGAATATATATAGTTTATGGGGTCGGAGATGCCTCCTTCTGCCTGTTACGCACATTTCCGTTCCGACAAACACAATAGACCATGAATTTTTTAAAATCCATGGCTTAAAAATAATAATAGAAATGTAATTAAGTTTCAATAATTTTTATTTTAAATTAAATAATTTATTTATGTTTTTTAATATATTTCTAAAAGATGGAAAATTAATATATATAATAATAATATAATATATATTTAAGCTATTACATATTTATAAATATTGCATATTATTCTCCAGGTGAAAAAACTATAACAACATCAAAAAAGTACATAAAATAAGTTATATTAAAAGAATTGACAAATATTGTAGATGAGCGGCATATTAAATCTCCAAAATCAAAACAATGACTGCAGACCAATAATCAAAACAAAACAATGAATGGGCGCGTGCCTACCAATGCTTTGGCAACAACAAAATACCCCTGACACACAGACACACACATATGCAAACTCATTCTTGGGTAGGCTGCTTGGTATCGAAGCTGAAGCTGATATGCGAGCTTGTGCATACATAGCACACATACATTGAAACAATGGCTAGAGCAAAGAAATATGCCCGTGGTCATCGTTCCGCTGTCGTTGTGCGACTGACTTGATGCCGATGTGCGCTTCTGTCTCTGCCGATGTGCGAATCGCTCACCCATGAAACACTTCGTGTTCTGGGGTCCCAGTCTCAGCATAGCATCAAATGAGTAGATTCCGCTGTTTAAGTACTCTATATGTTCGATGCTTAGTGGTTAAACTGCACTTGCGGAGGAGTTTTTCCCTCTGCCCTGCAATCCGCACAATAATCGATAAGCCATGATCACCCATGTCGTGGAGCCCCTCCTGGCCACCTAAGATCATTTTATCCCCCCAGTACTAAACGTTTAGCAAACGTTCATTTTATGCGTGCCATACAATTTATTTTAGGTACATTTATAAACTGACATTTTTAATTTTTTTTGACTAAATTTTCATACCCTCCCTTTCTCCTTCTTTAGCCCTACCTGCCAATGGAGCTCTAGGGACTGATGGGGCACTCACTCACTAAGGAGCGGCAACAATAAAAGAACAGAAAAAAGCAAGGACTTTCAATAAGTAAGTAAACAATTGTAATCTAAGTTAATTTAATAATGTCCGTGCTTCTCCTGGCAGCCGGACTCAAAGTGGTGACGGAGAATTGACGGAATATTTTGCAGGAAGGGCGAATAATACCCTGTCGGCTCTCCGCATAGGCTGGACTCACCAGGGTCGTCGTCGCCCTTGGTGTCGTTCCGTCTTCGGATTTAGTTTCAGCTGCACACATAGATATTATTATTTGAAATTATTTATTAATTATTATTTATTTGCTTTTAAATATTCAAGAAATTTGATCGCACGCAGTTTTTATAGATCTGTTCGCGAGAAGGTAAGTTGCCTCGATCGCCTCGGGTCTTGACTTTGACTGACAAGACTTGCCCTTGAAAATCTGCTTGACGGTCGTTGAGCCTGCCGTTTCGGGCATCTAACCGACAGTTCAAACTGTGCATTCGCCAATCGGTAAAAGGGATTCGCTGACCGATCTGGCTTTTAAAAGAGACCCAAAACTGCACTGTTTGCTTTGTCAGTAGATGTGTGGTACCAGGGCAGCTGTATTCCTCGATAACTGTCTATCGACCCGAAAATCAGTTGTTCCCGAAAAATGCAACAATGTAAAAATAAATTAAACAACCCCACTGGATATGCGCCATAATTGCATAATGTGTATTTCGGGTTGCTGAATCCGCATCCTGGGTCGAATTTTATATAGCGTCCGGACTTCGACTTAACTTAACTGAAAAACTATTGTACTATATGTTCGAAAAGATAATAGAATCATGATCTGTGTATGCGATTCATGTGTTAATATACGTTATAACATTTTAAGTCCAATTTCAAATTTTTCCGGATTTTAATTCTATAAATTATTTCTATATAATGTATATACATATATTGTGTCTAGTTCCTATTCTAGAATTTATTTCTTGAATATTTGCACCATTCGAGTACTTCTGTAAATATGCATAGAATATTTTCCGGCAGTTCAATTTGTGTGCGTGTGTCTGTTGGCACTTTGTATAGACAACAAATCTCACTGGCCAAATAAATATTAACCCTCTAATACCCAAGAGTGCCTCAAGGTACTCATTAGTTTTTTTTGCAATAACAAAATAAGTAATTACTTTTTTATTATTTAAGTTATATTTTAAAGTAACAAAATAATGTATTAATTAATACCAAAAAGCTTTGATCGATTTTAAAAGCTCTTCGTGGAGCTTTTTGTCTATTTGCCATGAACATATGTTTTTTCGCGCGCAAAATTTCGTACGGTGCAACTCTTTTCTTCAAAGTGTAAAAATATATACTTTTTGCAAGCCGATTAACTTTAAACTTTTTTTGGTATAAGGTATGTATATTAACTATTGATAGAAACATTTGTTTTTATCAATATCAACGACATGTGCATTTTAACAATGAAATACCAATGAGTGTCTCAAGGCACTCTTGGGGCTTAGAGTGTACTTTTTCACTAACTAAATTTTTAACTTTGCAATTTAAAGACTACGACAAATGGCAGACTTAATGCGTAAACGCCATTAACTGTCAGATTTGACCGATGAGCAATTGCTCAACTTGTTTGATTCTGTTCAGTTGGAAGAGTTATTGTCTGACGAAACAAGTGATGATGGAGACGACTAGCTTGATATGGCCGGTGCACTAAATGCAGCCTTGGAAGATGCTGATTCGGTATCATTTGCTGTTTCTGCCGCCGACACTGAGGAACAAGCATGCGAATCCACCAAGAAAACACCAAAAAGACCCCGATCACCTCTACCATCATTAGACCACTCAAAAATCATAAATTCCCCTTCTGCCGGTGGATATAACGGTTTCAGTAAGTCTCCATTCTAAAATGGTTACAAAACACATTATATAAAAACTATTATCTATATACAGGTATTGAATCAGTTAAATAAGAGCCGATCAAAATAATTTGGAAGCAACAATCTCTGCAGTTGCATATTAATGACGTAGCCTTTCGAGGTAACTCATCATTGCCACTAGAAATAACTAACTTGGAAACTCCACTGCAAATATTTTGCTATTTTTTCAATGAGAATATTATCAATCAAATTGTTGAGGAAACATTACGCGCAGCAATAGCCGACAATAGCCGATATTTACCATTTTATTGCGATTCTAATTTATATGTCCCTTTATCGATTCCCAATTTTGAAAAGCTATTGGGGAAAACACGCTTTTGGGCCCATTCGAGCTTGCATGACGCGAAGCAAATTTGATTCAATTAAGCGCTACTTCTGTCTGCG
Organism: Zaprionus taronus; assembly: GCA_018901805.1. Lineage (NCBI taxonomy): Eukaryota > Metazoa > Arthropoda > Insecta > Diptera > Drosophilidae > Zaprionus > Zaprionus taronus. The sequence goes on from JAEIFH010001135.1 coordinate 15,369, forward strand.
AGATGAGAACAAACGAATTAAAAAGGGTGAAGCCGGTTACGATCTCCTGTACCGCACAAGAACTTTAATAGATCATCTAAATGACAGGTTTGATTCCATTCTAAAGCAAGCTCGACTTTGCGTGGATGAGCAGATGTGCGGCACAAAAATGAAACATCACCTTCGGCAGTATATGCCTAATAAACCTCATAAATGGGGTATAAAGCTCTTTGTCTTATGCGATTCCTATGGATACGCCTACCGTTTTGAAATTTATAGTGGCGCTGGAGATAATGTAATCTTACCAGACGAACCAGATCTCGGAGCATCATCCAACATTGTTGTTCGCTTAACAAACACTGTACAGAAATTCCAGCATCATATAATATATTTCGACAACTTTTATACGTCAGTGCCATTGTTGGTGTACCTACGTGCTAAAGGTATATAGCCTTGGTACAGTACGTCCTAATCGTATACCCAATTCTAAGCTGCCTTGTGATAATATTATCAAGGACAAGCCTAGAGGATTTTCGACTGAGTTTGTTGGCTCTTCATATGGAGTCACTATTAGTAAAGTATTGTGGAAAGACAACAGAGCCGTTCGATTGCTATCTACATACGTTGGTATTCAAATATTTGAAAGAGCAATCAAAAGTGGAGTCGCAAAAACACCTCGATATGATCGAAAATCTAAAAAATACGTAGAAATTGACTGCCCACAAATTATTAGAGAATACAACGCACACATGGGCGGTGTAGACTTGATGGATGGATTAATCGGCCGCTACCACATTAAAGCCAAGACCAGAGATTCTGCGACACGTATTTTTTACCATTTGGTGGATATGGCTGTAACAAATGCCTATATTTTGTACAGGCGTATATCAAATAATGAAAAAGAGAGCCCTAAAAAAGATTTTAATCTTCCGGATTTCCGAGCGGAAATTGCTGCGGGTCTCGTAGAATTTCAGCGAAAGCCTTTAGTGGGTCGTCCCACAAGTGAAGCATCACGATCTCCATCTCTTCATAGACTTGGGCAACAAAGTCCGTCCGTGTCGTCTTCTCTACCAGCTAGACTTAAAATTGGTGCAAAGTCAAATCATGCTATAGCAGACTTGCGTTTGGATATGCACGACCATTTTCCTATTTGGCTTTTGTTGAACTGCCAAAAAAAATTGTTTTTTTGAATATCATAATAAAAAAGGAAAACTTACACTTATAGAATATGAGTTTGATTTTTTTCACTCTAAGCCCCAAGAGTGCCTTGAGGCACTCATTCATATATTCTCACCTGGCAGGTAAACGGTTGTCGGCAAATTTTTTCTGACGCCATTTTTGAGTTCAGTGGGCAAAATTTATTTAAGAAAAATTATTTGGATATTTTTTATTTTTAATTGAAGAAAATAGCCTTAGAGGGTTAAGTTGCAAACAAAGTATTTTCTTGGCCTTTCAGAGTAGCGTACTCTTTGATTACATTCAGTATTTAATTGACAGTACTGCACCCAAATATATTGTACCTATACTCGTATTTTAATATACACAAATACAAAATTTACACATCAGAATTTACTTATTTAAACAGTGACTCATTCATTTGGACATTTTATATGCATTCATGCAGTATTGTATTACAGACCCATTAACATAAGAAAATATCAAGATTCATTAAAAGGAATAAATGAAAAGTTACAAACTTAATACGCATGTATTAATTATTACTGATAAGCGGGAGCTGCTGCGGGAATCCTGTTGCAATAACTGTAAGTATATTTGGTAAAGGTTAAATTCGTGCCCTCAGCACCAATTTTTTTTACAGGTAGAGCTATATTTATGATGAATTTAGATGAAAGAATTATGTCTCGGACCCTTCTAGTTTTTTTTTTAATTGAATTTCGAACATATTTAACCTTTACCGTATATTTTTAAAGCTAGTTGAGATACAGCTAGATATGCCAGATACGCTAGAATCCCGCATAAATTACCCTAAATCTTATTTACAAACTAAGGGGGGAATGATATCTGCTAATGATGATGCCCGAATGTGATCACTAACGGGAGTACGGCCCCACATATCATGATTATCAGTTCGCTATAGCGCAGGCCATGTTTGCTGTAAGGTTGCATGTTAGGAGGTGCCTCATTTGCGGCACTCTCTTGATCTTCCTCTACTATATGATAGTCATATTGACCCGATCCGCTCTTGCGATGGTGTCCCTCATAGTGTCCGCTCTGGGTTAGTTCCGGCAAGACATGTACTGTGGCTACGTACAAGAATGTGCCGGCAGAGAAGAGCATTGCTATTCCGGTTGCATTTACCGAGTTGAGGGTCTCCTTTTGTTTCTGCCCAATCCCGAAGTAGGTGAGGAGGGTGAGCAGCGGCGCCGACAGGGAGAATATGCCAAGGTGACGTCGTATTTGTTGGCGTTCCACCTTTTCGTGGAGCAGAAAGCTAACTATACCAAAGGCAGCTGGCGCCTTGTGGAGCATTATGGCCAGAAATACTATTATTTCCACATCCTGGTGTTTTGTAGTCGCCGCAGCACCCAAAGCCACACCGTCCGCTATAAGCACAAGATGAGGGTCAGACAAGCAATTGTAGTGATCTATGTGACCAGTGTGTGGTGGTTACCTGCAGCATACACTACTAGGCTGGTATGATTACGGAAAGTGCAGTGCCCACTAACAGGCCAGCCCCCCAGCACGGTCACGAATTTAAGTTTCTCCTAGAGGGGATTTAAAGTCTTCATACTAAATACTTTGATTTATGGGTTTGTACTATACACACTTCACTTAGTTTCATTACTAGTGGAATGCTGCCGGCTAAATAGTATCCAACAAGCATTACGACAACTAGTAATATCAAAATTATTGTCTCCTCGGTCATTTTAGACTTTCTGTTTTGTTTATGTTGTGCCAACTCAACTACTTTCCTACTATTTCCTCCAGTTATATTTTAGCATAAATTATTTTAGCTGGTATTTAAAAGTGCATGCTTTGGTATTTTTTGTTCAAAAACCTGCGTTCACACTGTTTTATTGTATAATCCAAAAATTGTAATAGAGTCGGGAAACTATCGATGGTTGGAACATTCGATATTTCCGATGGTTTTTAATGAAATAATCGATAGTACCACGATAGTGCTTTATTTTCAAAAAAGTGGTTATACCACTAAGCATCGAACATATAGAGTACTCAAACAGCGAAAAGTAGCGGCCGAGTGGTCTTATATTTATTATGACCCCCCTGGCCGATTTGTTTCACGAGTGAGCGTTCTGCTCTCTTTGGTGAGCAATCCAGAAACAGCAAACAGCGGCATCAAGTCAGTCGCACAACGACAGCGAAACGATGAGCATGGGCATATTTCTTTGCGCTAGCCATCGTTTCGATGTATGTGTGCTATGTATGCACAAGCTGGTATATGAATGTATGCGTTGCTTGTGAAGTTTGGCAATAGGCAATTGCTTCGGCCAGCGCGCTGGCAGCCTGAACTCAATTTTGTGTTTCGTCGTCGAGAGCCTAGAGACAGACACAGTGGCCAAAAATGGTTATCTTTCAGCGAAAATTTTAAAACTTTTGAAAACATGTGGCTTGTTCTATGAGGATAATTTTATTTAGTAATTACATATTTATGTATTCAGAATTTTTTATTTTCATTCAAAAATTTTGTCAATATTGGTAAACTCATATACAAAACAGGAGCTGACTGTATAAGGCCATGGATTATCATAGTATACCGTAGGCAATAGGTATAGGTATGCACTTCTAGCGCGTACCAAATTTCATTACAGTTGTTTCTTCTTGATTTTAATTTTTTTGACTGTAACTTTTCTTTTAGTTTATTAGAATAAAAAAAATAAAAAAACAAAATAAGAAATAATTAATAAACGAAAATTCGCACCCGCCTCAACCGGGAGTTGAACGCACGCACTCTCGCGCAGCCGTCCGCCACTCTAACCACTCGGCCATTGCCTCATTTCTTCGCGCATCGGCAAAGCTGCATTGTGAACCAATTCTGTTCCCATATAATGCAAATAAAAAGTTTAATAAAATGCTGTGTGTCTGACGCTAGATTTGAACTTCGGTATGCTTGCGTAAATTAGGTCTGCTTAATTATATACATGTATGTTCAAAGTGAGTTTAATTCGTATCATATCTCACTTATTTATAGTCCGATTTTAATGAAATTTTCACATAACGCCCGTGGCAAGGTATTTGTCATGTAAGATATACAACTTTGGTTGTTGAGTTAATATTGTAGGTTTTAAGTAGTTATTTCTGATTTACAGAGGCGGGAAGGGGCGTGTCCAAATTTTAAAAAAACTTTGAGACACTGCAATATATATGTATGTTGTCACAAAATTTGATGACTCTAGCTCTTATAGTTTCTGAGATCCAGGTGTTCATACAGACAGACAGACAGACAGACAGACGGACAGACAGACATGGCTCAATCGACTCGGCTACTGATACTGATTGAGAATATATATAGTTTATGGGGTCGGAGATGCCTCCTTCTGCCTGTTACGCACATTTCCGTTCCGACAAACACAATAGACCATGAATTTTTTTAAAATCCATGGCCTAAAAATTATAATTGTCACAACTTTGTTTTGATATTATAATTTGGCTCTACAAAATATAATATAATTATGAATTTTCAATCCATCTTCTCATGTATTTACACATGTTTTCTGATTCTAAAATTATTACCGCCAAATAACCATTTTGGCTCACTGCAATTCGGTCTCTTACCTTTCTATGACAAAGACAAAAACAAACACACAGTTTATTTCACGCTGGCCAGGCCCGTAGCTGAAAGTGCGCAGGGTGTGTGGCACAGAAGGGCTCTCAACAGTCAGGGGCTCACGGTTACCAAACATAAAAATGTTATTAATGCGGATATATTTGTACAATTTAATTCCTTTGGTAAAGACAAATATATTTATTAATTAAGGTAATTCAAGTAGGAGTCCCTGATAAGTATTGCACAGGGGCCCGTAAAGCCCTCACTACAGCCCTGTACCTCAGTCTCTAGGCTCTCGACGCCAAAACACAAAATTGACTTCCGGCTGCCAGCACGCTGCCCTCACTACAGCCCTGTACCTCAGTCTCTAGGGTCTCGACAGCCCTCACTACAGCCCTGTACCTCAGTCTCTAGGCTCTCGACGCCAAAACACAAAATTGACTTCAGGCTGCCAGCACGCTGCCTGAAGCATTTGCCTATTGTCAAACTTCACAAGCATCGCATACATTCATATATGAGCTTGTGCATGCATAGCACACATACATCGAAACGATGACTAGCGCAAAGAAATATGCCCATGCTCATCGTTTCGCTATCGTTGTGCGACTGACTTGATGCCGTTGTTTGGTGTTTCTGGATTGCTCACCATAGAGAGCCGAACGCTCACTCGTGATACACTTCGGGCCAGGGGGTCATAACAAACCGAAGACCACTCGGCCGGTACTTTTCGCTGTTTGAATACTCTATATGTTCGATGCTTAGTGGTTATACCCATTGTAAATATCACATATCAGCTCAGACAATGCGTAATCTAACAGTTTTTTCTTTTCTGAGGAGGTATTTTTTGTAAAAGGCACAATTGAATGCGATTTCTGTGGGATATCGTCAAAGTGAATTCCAGGGTAGTCCAGCCTTCTTAGATGGTCAAACAAATTTGATGTATTGCCACTTGTTTTATACACTCTTGCACACTAAATACACTTCGTAGACTGACCATCGTTGGACTTGTCGATGTGACCCCCTGCTTTTGATTTGCCAACTTTTATTTTTTTCGCAACATGCGATTTATCCGCTTCTTTCTCCTTACCCGCAATTAAAACAAAAAGTTAATATCTATGCAAAGCGACATATATATATATATGTTATAAATGCCACTTACCCTTGACACTTGCACTTCCAACAAATTTATCCATGTTATTTATTTCTGAAACGCCACCAACACCACTTTTTACCAACGCGTGGTTTTTGCGCCAAAATTAAGAAAATGTGGTGATAACACTATCTATATATGTATATATTTAGAGAAATAAATATTCAATATATCGATACTATCGTGACTGGTCGCCCCATCTCTACCAGTTTCATTAAGTTAATACAAAATACAAAATAAATATTTAATTTACGCGAAGAGAAAACAACACACCTATTGTACGCCTTGGAATAAAACAGAATAAGTTTATGTATGTTTGTATATTGTATGCGTTAACATGTATACATGTACATACATATGTATGTATATAGTGTCCTATATACATATATGTACATGCACATTTGAGTGAACTATTCTATTTGTTGTAGCAAAAGTCGGGCTTTAGTATGAATACATACATATGTATATGTTATTGCATTTATACTCGCATGCATATGTCTGAACATGTAAATGTAAATTTTGAGTGTGAATAGAAAAACATCAATGTCATGTGTATTCATATTTATAATTATGATTTTAAACTAAGACTAATTGATTTTTTTTCAACGGGTAGACAATGGGAAACTGCCTTAAGATCAACAGTCCCGACGATATCTATTTGTTGCGGGGTAGTGATAGCAATAATGCACAGGACAGTGGCCCGTTGCCGATATACCAGGCAAGTACTAATAATAGCAGTTATATCAGATTACAGTCTCACATGTAACATTTCGTATAGCGTGATCCGCGGTATTATACGACTTCAACGGTTAATACCGTTAATACGTCAACTACCAATCGAATATCAGAAGAAAGCCAGATTCGAATAGCTAAGCGCATTGGACTCGTGCAGCACTTGCCCATCGGAACCTACGACGGCAATTTGAAAAAGGCACGTGAGTGCGTTATTTGCATGATCGAGTTTTGTGTCGACGAGGCGGTACGCTATCTGCCGTGTATGCACATTTACCACGTTAACTGTATAGACGACTGGCTGATGCGCAGCCTCACCTGTCCAAGTTGCCTGGAACCTGTCGACGCTGCGCTATTAACCAGCTATGAAACCACATAGCAATTACGAATGAATACATCACATTTATATTATATCTGATTTAGATCTTTAAATTGACATTTATTGGTACGGTCTACTACGCAGTCTGTTAGAAGACATCTACGCAAGCAAAAAAATGATTAATTGGTGTACATATAATTCAGCAATAGAATTAGAAATTTATTTAAAACGTCTTTGATAAGACTAATTATACTATTAAAATAAAATTTAACCAATACAATACCGACTTTGCACTTTACTATTTCAACTAATACATATTCTTTAATAGTTAATTAACCAATTTGGGTCTTAGTCTTCGCTGATTTGTTTAATACCATGGTCAGTTTATCGAAAGAACTTATCATATTAGTATCTGTTATACTTACACATTAGACCATATATCATTTTAGGAAATCATTAAAACTAGTCAAACCCGAATATGATTTTGGTAGGTCATTCTTATAATACAATGATACCTAATGAAATGACCTAGAAGTTTTATGTCTAGTTCACAAAAATATTTTATAAGGAGAGCAACAGTCGAGCTGCACGCCACAGTGGCAAACCCATATGTTTACACCGGAACATAGGTCGAATATGTTTCGGTGTAAACATATGTACGTGCTTTCTAATTATTCTCGACAGTCGGTCGCCTGTCTACCTTATTAGCTGACACAAGCACTTTGATTTATGCTAATACTTTCTTGAATAACTTCTGTGTTTATTGTCCGATCGGATTGAAATTTCGATACTAAGTAGATATTCACCTTAGTATATGTTAAAGTTGTGTCTTTTATACAGTGCTTATAAATTGAGTTCAAAAATTAAATTATTGATTTGCGGGGCGGTGGGCGTGGCACACAACATTTGAAATAAACTTGATCGTCGCTTAGTACAACCTTCATTTCATTTGGTAACTCTAGCTTTTATAATAGTTGAGGTCTGTGTGTTCACACCGATAGATATGGCTCAATCGCTAGTCTGGTGATCCTGAGCAAAAATATATATATAATACTTTATGGGGTCTTTTATTGACTATTATTAATGGTCGAAGGGCGAAGGGTATACAAATTTCGAATACTCTCAATGGATGATAGCTCTAAAACAGATGGACATGGCTAGTTCGTCTCGCTTGTTGATGGTCATGTAGACTATATATACTCAATACTCAATAGTGTAAAAAAGGATATACATATATCCTTTCTTATCAATAATAGCAATAAAAAAGAAAGTAAGTATACCCTTTTAAGACCATTGTCATTGCTTATTATTCAAACCACCGAATTTTTTTAATTGAGCAATTGTTGTTTAATTTAATTATATTTATCAGTTAAAACAAAGAGAAGTATGTATTTGGAGAGAAAAATCATTTCACTTTGAAACAAAATCCCTTTATAAATAATGGCAATAGGAATTTTTAAATATTTACATTTTTGGGGTTTTTTTTTCTTTGAACGGAGAGATTAGAGGTGTAGAAACATCGATGCTTTTTAAAAGTTCAAAAACATCGATATTTTATTTTCGGTAATCGATGCTTTTTGAATCGCCACTCAACGAGAAGACTCGCACAAGGTACGTACACTAAGCAAGACGTCAAACAGCCCTGACGCAGTTTGAGAGTGATTTTTCGGACCTAGTACCCCAGAGAAGAAGAAGAACAGAAGCAGACTTCGGCTGAACGCCCGACCGGGGTACTTCGCTTTTCGGCCGGGGCAGCTCGCTGTTCGGCTCAAGTACAAACAGTGCATAGCATCAAAACTGCTTCAGTCGGACAACGACAGCGTATGAATGTATGCGGTGCTTGTGAAGTTTGGCATATAGGGCAAATGCTTCGGCCAGCCCGCTGGCCGCCTGAAAGTCAATTTTGGTTTTGAGGCCCGGAGCCTGGGGGCGGGAAAAGGGGGAAAAAAAATGGTTATCTTGCGGCGAAAATGTTAAAACCTCCGAAAACATGTGGCTTGTTCTATAAGGATAATTTTATTTAGTAATTACATATTTATGTATTCGGATTTTTTTTTTTTAATTCACAAATTTTGTCAATATTAGTAAACTCATATACAAAAAAATTATAATTTTTAAAACTTATTTTTGATATAATTTTGCTCTACAAAATATAATATAAATATGAATATTCAATCCATATTCTCAAAAATTAAACATAAATACACATGTTTTCAGATGCTAAAATTATTGCCGCCAAATAACCATTTTGGCTCATTGTAATTCGGTCTCTTAGCTCTCGATGACAAAGACAAAAACAAACACACAGTGGATTTCACGCTGACCAGGCCCGTAGCTAAAAGTGCGCAGGGTGTGCGGTACAGAAGGGCTCTCAACAGTCAGGGGCTTTGCTTTGGTAACAGTGTGTACCAAACATAAAAATGTTATTAATGGGGATATATTTGTACAATTTAATTTCTTTGGTAATCACAAATATATTTATTAATTAAGGTAATTTAAGTCGGAGTCCCTGATAAGTATTGCACAGGGGCCCCGTAAAACCCTCACTACAGCCCGGTGCCTCAGTCTCTATGCTCTCGACGCCGAAACACAAAATTGACTTCAGGCTGACAGCGCGCTGGCCGAAGCATTTGCCTATTGCCAAACTTCACTATTCACACATACATTCATACGCCAGCGTGTGCATACATAAACACACACATTGAAACGATCGCATAGCGCAAAGAAGTACGCGCATGCTTATCGTTCCGCTGTCGTTGTGCGACTGAAGCAGTTTTGATGCTATGCACTGTTTGTACTGAGAGCCGAACAGCGAAGTACCCCGGTCGGGGCGTTCAGCCGAAGTCAGCTTCTGTTCTTCTTCTTCTCTGGGGTACTAGGTCCGAAAAATCACTCTCAAACTGCGTCTGGGCTGTTTGACGTCTCTATGTGTTCATTGCTTAGTTTAATACGTACTAAACTTGGTTTCCATATTATTTTTATTTAAAGCTTCATTTGCATTCATATGACGAATCGTCTTATCTCGACGATATCTATAAGAATCAATCGTCAGATATTGGCGCCCCAAAAACTGCAGTCGTGTTACTTACTGTTAATTTCAGCTAAAAATTTGTTTGGGAAATCGCGACTTATTTATTAAATTAAACCGAAAACGGAAAATTGTTACTAATTATTTTCGTCTTATCTTTTCAGATCTATAAGAATTTATCGTCAGATCTTGGGGCCTCGGAAAGTGCAGTTTTCCCAAAATATCGAAATAAAGGAACGATTTTCATTCGATAAACAACTTGAAAATGTTTCGACAGCGATAAAGAATTAATCATTAAATTTTATATTACTGTTTTCAACAAAAATATATATTTACACAACGTTAAAGCCTTTATAAAATAAAACAAATAAATATAGTCTAAACGTGGCATCGATTTAAAATAAGTGAATAAGTGATTCAATTGAACGGGTTTAAATACAACTCTGCATAAAAGTAAATATTTCAAGAAAAAAATAATTCTAATGTAGGCAACGTAAAATATACATATATAAAAAAAATAGTTTAGTCATTTTTATATAAAAATGAATTAAGTCTTTTAGCAAATAATAGACGTTAAATGTTTTAACAGTGAAGCATACAGTCCGATTTTTTTGTTATACATACATATGTACATACATACATATTTATATACATATATATTTGGTACACCCAGGTATATTTACATATATGTATACATACATACATACATATTCAATAGATAGGCATAGAGGCAACAACAATAAATCTACACACATTTAAATATTAAAAATTGTTATTGAAGTAATCAGAGTGAATTAAAATTTAAAACCGAGATATATGTTTGTTATAATGTGTACAATATTTGTAGTGTATAAATTTATAAGCACCAACCGCAAGCTGTCATACATACATACATATGTATGTATATACAAACATGTTTAAGATTGTTTCTTTCAGACTGCCAATTCATGAAGCTATAAAATGGATATTGTAAATGTTAAATCAAGGTAAGAACTTACAATTTATGCAAATACATACATATGCATATATTTTGGAAAAGTCAAAACTTTGAGTTAATTATGCAGTAATGTTCCCCCCTTCATTATATATATTAATTTTATTACACTATTTGAAGATTAAGAAGTGTATTACTATTGTACATTAAGGCGGGAAAGTAGATAGAAAGCAGATATATGATAATGATATATGAAAGCAGATATTATGATCTACACTGCAATACCTACCAGTTTATATACATATACATATGTATATAAATTCACTTGTTTAGACACTGTATTAGACTTTTTAGCGACTCGCTCAACTCGTGAAAACTGCGAGGTTCGCGTTTTTCGGGGTCTAAATCAGAATACGTTTCGGGATGTTTCTTTGTAAGGTGTCTCTTAAGATTGGTAAAATAAGTTCCCTTAATGGCATGCTTACAAATCTTGCAAACCGAACTCCCTAAATTAAATTCAAAAAATTCCCGTACTTTTAAATCCCTTTTGCGGCCCATCTTGAAAAATCACAAATCACAATGCACTCAAATTATGTTTACTATATTTCCACAAAAATATTTCAACGCTTTACATGACCGATAAGCTCGTTTTATGAGCAATTTCAATTTGATTTTTATTTCTGATTTTTATGATAAAAATCAATTCATAACTCTTAATATTTGATTTTTATTTTAAAAATCAAATATAAAAATTATAAATTGATTTTTATTTTTAAAAATCAAATATAAAAATTGAAAAATGATTTTTAAATTAAAAATTCGAAAAAAAGTTTACGCGGTTTTTGTGTTCGCCGATAAAAATTAGCACGGTAGGATTTTGCCCACATTTTTCAGAGATCTTTAAGAGCTTTGATTTTTTTAATCTCATAATTATTATTACGGTCTCACTTTTGCTCGCCACTGTACATTTATAATTATGAATGTAAACTAAATAAACAATTTATATGTATAGGTATACACGGGCCGATCTGCTCGCGCTTCGATACGAGGAAAGCGCAAGACAAAGTCCTAATTGTGCAAATCGCATCGATCTGCAAACATTAAACTTCTGGAAAATCAGTGGATATGTAAATAATTCAGGCGCTAATAATGTTAGCTATGGCGGCGCTACCTCCTCACCGGATAGGGAAAGGGACAGAGATCGAGATCGAGATAATTCAAGTTTGAGCAGTTCGAATAGTCTAATCAGCTCGCGGCGGGCCATGCGGAATCGGGAGAGAGCTCACAACTACTATCAACGCTTCAGTTCAATCGATCAGATGGGTGGAGAAGAGCCGGGCAGCTGTTCGCCAGCGAATGCCAATACACCGTTGAAGTGTTCGAACCTCATTGATCATCGTAGTATTTCATCGTCACACTTAATGCCTGCGTTTGCCAAACGTCGCTTTGTAATTGCAACTGGCGATGGATCAAGTGAATTGACAGAGCCAGAGAAGGCCGTAGAAGATGATCGTAAGGACAATTTTTATTCAATGCGATCTTCAAGAAATGCATTAAGCCCGCCAATGCGCATTGCTGAACCGAACATTGTATCGAATGAATGGGAGCGTAATAACTTAAAGGACATGGAACAATCAACGGCATCTTCGCCGACCTATGTGTCCGGACGTCACAGCGGCGAGCGACGTATCGGAAGTGGGCGCCTACTGCCCCGCAATGATAATTGGGAATTTAATAAGAATCAAGATACGACCAACAAACTGGATATTGATAAACTTCAGAACGGAAGTATTATAAATCAACAACGGCAACGCACATATAGCGGCAAACAACAGGGCGATAGACTCGGCAGCATTAGCATTAATAATGAGCATGTTCGTGAACCAATTGATGTAAAGAGGAACAATGTTCAAGGCGGTGGTCGTCGAACGGCAAATAAGAATAGGTTTAACTTTTCTGATACCTCGCATCAGAGTCGTGGCAGACGCGCTCCGCATAGTTATCAATTGCATGATAGAAACGAACCGGAATGGTTTAGTGCTGGACCAACATCACAACTAGAAACAATTGATTTGCATGGTTTTGACGACTCCGAAGAGGTTGCGACTGTCTCGCCGCCAGTAGCGGATGAAGCGATATCAACAACATCAGCGGCGGGGGGGTCAATCGAGAAGTAGCAGTTTCGAAAGCCTGACTAAACTCAAGTTGCATGCTAACAAGAAGAATTCCAATGAACATACTAACAACAGTCAACAAGAAGGCCAACAAGATTGGAAATCAGAAGCTGAGTTCAATTTTTGAAGTTTATCTCAATATGGATCCAATGGAGCATTCATTAACGGTGAGTGCACTGCAAATTCTAATAGACAGACGAGCTGAGCTGTCCACATGGTATGGTGGCTATAGAAGGTGCCCATTAACATGCAGGTCCTCCTCTCGTCGTCTATTCTCTAACAATTTTGGCTACGGTTTTTTTTAAGATGGCTGTCTCTGTCTCTGTCTACGATTTTATTCTGTTTTCATTATCCCCATTTCCACACCGTCTCTTGTTCGTCTATATTTTCTCAATGCCTTAGAGAAATCAATTCATTATGGCATGAACTATGTGTTATGATGTTATACATCATGTCCACTAAAAATTGAGACGGGCTTACGTTATTTAATAAATAGGAGTTGAAGTTAAGACGAAAGCAACAGTCGCGCAAAACGCGACAGTGGGATACCCTTCGACCTTTTTTTGCCGTGTAGTTTCATCGATTTTTAGTATTTAAATTTGAATTTAAATTTAGCGCCCAACGGTCGCAATGCACCCCCTGGTGGCAACGTTGATCTGGCAACGCCACGCGTACATCGCCCACTGAGGTAAGTTGGCAGTTCTAACAGCTGTTTTGTTAGCTGCAGAAAATTACAATATTTCCACTTATTGGTACTCTCGGTAGATTTTAACTCAATCAACTGTCACGCGCAACTATCATTTACGCGTGTTTTTTTTTTTTTTTTTTTTTTTTATAATACATATACTGGAGGAAAAGTAAATCTTCGAAAGATACCATACGGAAATGGCATGCACGATTCATACCCCTATAGATACTATAGGTTTATGCCTACGTACTAAAAAGAAAACCTCCGTACACTCACCAGTCCTTAACGCGCTCACCGGGACTGCCAGTCAAGGTAATACTTCGGTGAGCAGGATGTGAGGCCAGGTCGCAGTCCCTCTTAGATGCGTTAGCATGTAGCGTGACTCTCCTTCCTTAACTCTTTAGTCGCCTTTTACAACAAGCCGAGCCCACTGAGGTAGTATTCTAGCCCCGCCAACACACAGGGGAAAATCTCCTTAATTATTGTATAAATTGCCTACTGTCTACTGAAATATTACTAATTACTAACGACCTCTAAAGAAATAGAAAATAAAATTAGAAATTCAGATTACTATATTTATCCTGAGAACAAAAATTATGTACCAGCTCTATTGGTCATCTCATCGGCTCGCACCCTCTTCATCATGTTAATGATGATGCCATGCCCCACGTCCCATGCATCTTTGTTCGCCAACATGGCAGAGAACAAGCCTCTTGGGCTGAGCGGCACTCCGGACAGAGACCTTAGCTGATCTCTCTCCAGAGTAAACCGGGAACAATTCATAAGGACATGTTCCGCAGTTTCCACAGCGTCGGTGCAGTAGAGGCACTGGGCTGAATCTACATGGCGAAACCGAAATAGATAAGCACGGAAGCAGCCATGGTCAGTAAGGAACTGGGTCAGGTGGTAGTCCACTTCTTTGTGTTGACACTCTGCCCATTCCGCTAACACTGGGATGAGCTGATAAGTCCATCTCCCACGGTGCGACGTTTGCCATCTAGCCTGCCACTCTCTCTTCAGCCACTCTTGAGACTCTAGCCGAGAAACGCCATCTCGAATAAAGCCCAGTGCCTTGATCTCGAGGTCGATGGGCGGCATGCCTGCCAGGGCAAGTGCTGCGTCATCTGAAATCGTCCTGAATCCTCTGATGAGTCTGAGGGACATAGTCCGCATCACCGATCGCGCGCCTTTAAGGTAAGAACTCTTATTTGTGGCTGTGCTCCAGATAGGCGCAGCATATAAAAGCGTTGCTTTTGCTACCGCCACCAGCAGCTTTCGAGCCGGCATCCTAGGTCCACCCACGTTTGGCATGAGCCTTGCCAATGAGGCAGATGTTATCCCTGCCTTCCTGCTAGCATAGTTTGCGTGATCCTTAAAAGAGAGCCTGTGGTCTATAAGGATACCCAGGTACTTTAGCTATCCCGCTGAAGTAACTTGGATCCCATTAACTGAGACCTGCAGAGTCTCCACAGTTTTCCTGCTGGTCAGCAAAACAGCCTCGGTCTTGTGCGCCGCGATTTTTAGACCGACTTTCTCCAGCCAGTCGATGGTCGATCTAATCTTCGCGTTGCACTTTGCCTGTAACTCAGTTAGTGTTTTGGCGACCGCTGTTATTGCCACGTCATCTGCAAAGCAGTGCAGCTCAGCTCCGATGGGCTTGCTAACGCCCAAGATCCCATCGTACATAATGTTCCACAGGATCGGTCCAAGTACCGACCCTTGGGGAACACCTGACGAAACTCGGTACCTTCTCGGGCCAGCATCCGTGTCGAACCAAAGGACTCGGTCCCTGAAATAACTACCACCTACCTACCACTAATCTTAAATACTCCTGGATACCCATATTGTGCATAGCACTTAAAATTGTAGGCCATCTTGCAGTGTTGAAGGCGTTCTTCACGTCCAGCGTGACGATTGCGCAGTACTCCTTTCTGCCGCCAAGCCATCTGCCACCATCGAGAGCGTTCTTGGCTATATCTGCAACAGCCGAGAGGGCATCAAGTGTACTTTTTCCCTTGCGGAAGCCGTACTGATGCCTACTCAGGCCAGTGACGGCATTGAAGAACGCATTACTTCACGTTTTTTTGATGCGTGCTAAATAAAATCAAAATAGTAAACTTTATTTATAAATAATTAATATTATTTATAACTATTATAATTGTCTTTCATATTGCATAATAAATATGAAAACAAAATAATTAAAATTTTTTATACCCTTTTAAAAAAGGGTATACTAACTTTGAGCAAATGTATGTAACAGACAGAAGGAGGCGTGGGAGACCCCATAAAGTATATATATTCCTTCTCAGGATCACATGCCGAATCGATTGAGCCATGTCTGTCTGTCTGTCCGTCTGTCTGTCTATATGTCTGTCTATCCTTCTGTCTGTCTGTCCGTCTGTCTGTGTGAACGCACAGATCTCAGCTATTATAAAAGCTAGAGTTACCAAATTTGGTAGGATGACTCTTGTGTACTATAATGTTGGGTGGCACGCCCACCGCCCCGTAAATCAAAAATTTAATTTATGAACTCAAATTGTTTACGCTGTATAAAAGATACAACTTTTTGACTTTAACATATACTAAGCTGAATGAAATATCTACGTATTCTCAAAATTATAATCCGAGCGGATACAAACACAAAAGTTATTTAAGAAAGTAGGAACATAAAACCAGGTGCTTCTGTCGGTAATAATTTCAAAGATTTTGGTAGATTTCAACTTCGGTCTACTTCGGTATGTAAATTAGGTCTGCTTAAGTATGTATACATATATGTTCAAAGTGAGTTTAATTCGTATCATATCTCACTTATTTATAGTCCGATTTAAATGAAATTTTCATATAACGCCCGTGGCAACGTATTTGTCATGTAAGATATACAACTCTTGTTGTTGAGTTAATATTGTAGTTTTTAAATAGTTATTACTGATTTACAGAGGCGGGATAGGGCGTGTCCAAATTTTAAATTAACTTTGAGACACTGAAATATATATATATATACTTTATGGGGTCGGAGATGCCTCCTTCTGCCTGTTACGCACATTTCCGTTCCTACAACCACAATAGACCATGAATTTTTTAAAATCCATGGCCTAAACATACATTTAGACAACACTATTTTCTTCGATTTTTCGAAGTTTAGAACGAATGTTTCTATTTTGCTTCTTGACGTTGCTTATATCGAATTTTTCAACTTTCGCTGGTTCAATTTATCGATTGTTGTTCGTTTTGTACATACCAGTTCTGTTCACACCATACTTTGGAAAAGTGCCCAGAAATGTTCGATTTGTGTCCGTTCGTCAAAAATGGTATTTTTTGAATTTTCAGCCAATGCAATGTTCACGATAAACTGTAAAGCAACACTTTGGTATTTTTTCAAGTTGTGCTATATATTTTGATGCTCGCTTACGTTATCGATATATTACGTCTTTTTTCTTCAAAATATTGTGAACGAGAGACTTTGAAACTCAAAATTAATTTATTAACGGGTTGATTGACTAACCTTGATTTTTGCACTTGACAGCAGTTTTTCTGTTTTGGTACTTTATTTTAATAGTCGACCAGGTATAATCTTATTTTGTGGGTTCTTTTCCATTGCGGCATTGCTTTAAAACACTTCACATTGGCTTATCTTTAAATAATCAATAATATCATTTGTATTGAGTCGTTCTCACAACATTGGCCACAAACTTATGTAAATCTAGCTTTTGCGGCATTTTGATTAAAAACTGCAGGGTAAAATGAGTATGACATTTCAGTAGAAACACTGTTCGACTTAAGTGAGTTGAACGCCATCAGCGTGTTAGTTTATGCACTAAAATGAACGTCTGAAGTAAGTCTCAATGTTTAGTGGACATATGTTAGGGTTAAATGATCCCATTTCATTGCTTTCGTTGAGTAACTATATACGAAAAAAGGTAGACTTGCACAGCGCTGCTCTATTTTTGTTTGCCTAATATGGATGCAGGACACGGTATACATGTGCTTACTTTTTAAATGATTACTTTCTTCTAGCAGGGTAACGACAGTAAAGGACAAAGTGCTAATTCAGGAACTTCGCGGTTCAGTCAATGGTTTGGAACAAAAGAGCCTGCTAACAACAATAAGCCGACGACGCAAGATTCGCAAGGTAAAAGACGAGTAATATATATGAAAATCTATTTAAAGATGGTATAAAATATGTTCAAACTGTCTAACAGCATGTTAAGTTTAAATATATGCATATATGTACATGTATATTCATGGTCATGGCGTGTACACTCCCATTTATTTAGGCATGTACGCCTGGATGTCAGCAAATCTAGCAGTTGGCAAATGTACATCGGGCTGAATAATGATGTTTTACTCTATAGGGAAATAATAGAGTTTGCTAGGCATTACACCTTGAATCTAGTTCCAAGTTTTTCTTCCCTCACTCTTAGATATCGGCAGACGAACTGATTTGACGCAACAAGCATATTCTTAGTTAAATCGGCGTGACCTATTTCAACAACGATAAAAACTCATACAATAAAATACTAAATCTAAGTGCCGTGGCCTCTATCGCTGACAAATTACTTAACTAACTATCGATAGCAAACTTAACCGATCCGCAACAGTTACATAAAGGACTTAATGATTTGAATATATCAAATGATCCGAGATATAGTTTTAAAGATATGAGAACATTTAAATTGCAGTCAGCGATAGTCTATGTACCTTGATTAAACTTGCTACACATGTGTCTAGTAGAGAAGAAATCAAAATTAAGTATAGGAAGGATTGAATTGATTGATTGAAGCTTAAAACTTGTAAGAGCATAAAACCTTTTAAACCTTTTATTAATTTATTATATAATTACACATAGTAATATTGTTTATTGATGAATTTCCGTTTCATTTACAGAAATTCTTAGTGTTAAAGATCTTGAAGCACAAATGACGAAAGTCCATTTGCAGGTTGAATACGGCGGAAAACTATGCAACAGCACTAAAGTGAATGTTGAACAGAAAACTGAGAAAATGCCCAGCAGAGATACAGAAGCTTTTCAAAAACTATTGGAACAATTGGGCTCACGAAATTCTCAGCCAGCTGTTGACGAATCATACAATCATTCAATGACGAACTCGTCAAATATGTCGACTGTTCGAGTTACACATCGAGCACCCCCCAATATGCTGCCCGAAGGTCGAGTGTTTCTGGCATCACAACCTAAGGAGGACGATCTACAACAATCAATTAACCATCAACAACAGCATAATAAAAAGCATGATGTTCAAATAAATCTGCAGCAGCAAGCACCTCATGCACAAAATCAATTACATCCCGCGTATGTGCAAGATCCAAACCTTTCTGCACATTTGTATTTGCATGACCGAAAACGAATGGAGGTTCAAAATTTACTTCAGAGTAAGTATTATAACTTAGTTAATATCGTTGTAAATACCCAGCACTACAAGTATTGCTAAAATGCATGTAAGCGGTCCATGCAGTACCAAGCCAGCCGATGTTTCTGACGCGCGCAGATACCAAACAGTGCGCAGTCCTTCTTCCGCTCAACGGATAGAGAGGCATTGTCGAGAAGATGACGCGAATAAAATGATAGAAAGGAGGCTATATATTTATATATGTATCTACTTATCAATGCTGCGTGTGTAAGACGCAGCGCTGCGGAAGTCTATTAGGTAAATATAGGATTATAGACTCCTTTCTTACTAATCGTAAACATGTGTGTACGTGAGGTCATCAAATATTGTGGCGATCGCTGCAAGAGACGATATCCTTGATACCTAATAGTTTTGGCGATACCATAGCAGTGTAGTGCAATATAGTGCCGTGCTGTAATACAGTGCCAGTGCTACTTCATGTTCATTGTAGTGCTTGAATAGTAGTGTTGATTTTCCATCCCAGGAAAGGCATACCGAGGCAAAAATCTCTCTATTGTACTGATTCAATTACGACCCTATCAATGCAGCAGCACTTGGAGTGTTCGAGAGGACAAATACTAGGCAAGATCTTTGATCCTGATTGTACCGGAGAAGACTTTCGCATTGGAATGAACCACGAACTGTATGAGCTTTACGTAATCCAGCGCATTACAATACAAAGAATGCGCCGACTCCAGCGAAGGTGTTCGAGAGACGAGAGTCGATGTTGGCCGACGAAGGGGGTACGACCGCGGCTTCGATGCAGTAGAACCTGGCTGCGCTTGGTATAACAAATTTGAGGCGGTGCCATCCAAGTAGAAGAAGAATTAAACACTTACTGAACTAACTATACTCTCTCTGACATTGCACTATGGGAAAAAATTCGTTTTTTTTGTCATTTTTACAATTTTAAAGTTGTTCTAAATTTCAAAAAAAAACTTTTTTTAAATTAAACGACATTTTAAGCTACTCAAAAAAAATGTTTGTATATTTTTACCGCCTTCAGCAACAGAGTTTTTTCGATTAAAGTTGATTAAATCGATGTAAGTTTTTACTGTAAACTATTGTTTGAAAATCTCGTATTATTTTGAAAGCGATTTTCTGACAAGCGGTACCAAAAAAAAATGTATTACAAAATGCAAAATAACAATCATGGTCAGTATTGTAAATTGTTAACATAAAGTCCGTGGTAAATGTGCTTTATTGTCCAATAGTGCTATGTGTTGTTGATGTGTTTGTAGACATTAACTAAGTAAAATATTTGTAAATTGTAGTGGCTGGAACTTTAGTTGAGTCGAATTGAGACAAAAGTTAAAAATGAGTTGTTAATTAAAATATTGTTAATCGCTATCCATTCTTTTTTTTTGCTCGTTTTTGCTCCTTTTTCCGAAAAACAACATGTTGCAGCTGTGCACCAATTTTCTCATTCAATGTTGTTCGAATTTGGAGAAACAACAATCGGGAAAAAAAGGCTCTTGACAATTTTATTTTTGGAAACATAAATAGAAAGCGCGAAACAAAATGTATAAGAAAGATAGACGATCGCACTCGCGAAAATGTAGCAAACTGGACACTATGACCGACGTATTTAACAGGTCAATGGATTCTTCTGATCCTTTGTTGTCCACTCTAAACTTAAATAAAAGAAAAAAAAATAAAACTAATCTGCCAAATGAAGTCATAGCGCTTTTGGAAGCTCCAAATATCGCCAATTCAAATTCATGTATTGTTGATAATAATGCAGAAGACAAAGATTATGACATGGACCATAGAACTGGAAGAAGAAACTATTGACGATTTAACATTATAATAAGTAAATTAATATATATACAAAAATGAACAATGAATAATTAACAACTTTATTACAGATATTTCTGATGCTGATGACAGAAAAATCTTTAAAAACTGTTTTTTTTTTTTTTAAATTATAAACTCACACTGAATAACTTATATATAACTAAAGTTTTTATTTTATCTTCGTAATTATAAAGGAGATATAGATAACAAAAAAAATCGAAATTCAGACTTATAGTTAGTAATACACCACTTTAAAGGTAGAGTTCAAGCCGAAAAAAACGAGTTTTTCCCACTGTGCATTGTCGTGATTTTGAATGCTGCATAATAATTTTGATATTTGTACATTCTAGTGGTTCTGCATGGAGATATTTCTTTGGAAACTTTAGAAAAGGAACGAAATAATCCGAACGTTGCAGCTAAGTCGAGGGAGGTTATAGCAAATGTTTTATATGAATATTCAAATAACGGACGAAATGTAATACAACAAAAACTGAATTATTCGAATGGAATACACAATGCTAGGAAAATATATCCACTATATAGCAAAAATACAGTTGATGGTATGTCCCCATTATTTTCAACTAGTTTCTGAATTATTTAAATTTGTTTTTTCTTTTTTTATATTGTAGAAATGTTTACTCAGCACCAAGGAGGCATTGGTCAGCAAGCAGCTGTACAACTTAGGAACACTATATCGCCGACGCCTTTGGCTTTTACCCCAACGTCCGTGTTAAGAAAGATGACAGCAGATAAAGAAAGCACTTCGAGCAATACGATTTTTAATACCCAGAATGCGCAGAACAAACCGGTTTCGGTATCGCACAACAATATGTTGAATGATCCTGCGATAATGTCTACTAATACAGGAATTAATCTGCAGCCTCGCATGATACTGGGTGGAAACTATGCCATGCAGCAGCAACAACAGCATCATTTGAATACAAATAATCCACAAGTAACAACTAAACTACAACATACACAATTATCCCAAGTTGTCCGTTGTCAGCCACAAGTCAAGTGGTCTCCAGGGGCTAACATGCCACAAGTTAAATCGTTTGGTAAGTTAAGATCAAAATAGTTTATTATTTTCTGTGCAACCTACTACATAAAAATGAAAAGTCTCAGGATTCTTCAATATGAGATATCAATTATAGTTAAACATGACTTTTTGCGTTAGTCTTATTTAAAGGCCGGCCTGTCTTAAGATGAACTAAAATGGCTGTAGTCTCGTGTTTAACTTCCGTCTATATGCAGTTTGTGGAAACTTATTGTTAAAATCTATTAAAATTATGTATATTGCCTCTGTTATTGTATTGAAAACAATTAATTTTCATTTGTTTCGTTTGCCTAAATATCATTTTTGAGTTTAATCACTAAAAACTATCGATATTTTTGAAAATTATTTAAATTGAAAAAAAATATAACACTGGCCTAAACTTATTTTGCCGACTTTGATTTTGTATGATTTTCTGCCTAACATGTATTTTAAGTTCATCTGGAGAGTCTTTTAATAGGCCAATTGATATTTTGATGTCATATTTATCTTTATTTATTCAAAAAAGTTCCCTTCAAGGGTGACTATAGTGAGGCTCCAACTTTTCGATACCATATTTATAATACGATTTGTCCTTTGCCTCAAAATGGGGTTTAGTTTCGGCGATGACCGATGTTAATTCTTCCCAGCGATATAAGAGAACAGGAAATAGTCGCTGGGTGCAAGTTCTGTAGAATACGGCGTATGCGGAAGCAATTCGAAGCCCAATTCATGGATTTTTGTTATAGTTTCCACCGACCTGTGACACACTGCATTGTCTTAGTGAAGCAGCTTCAATTGATGAAATAACGCTAAGTAATAGTCGTTGTTGATGGTCATTTCTTTTTTTAGTTAGTCAATGAAAGTAATTCCATGCGCATCCCAAAATACAAACGCCATAAACTTGCCAAGCAACTGTTGCATATTGCTTTGTAGCGGTTTCAACGTGTGTAGTCCCCTCAAATGAGTGTTGATTGGACTTGGAAGTATAGTGATTGAGCCATGTTTCATCCATTGACAAATATTGATGCAAAAACTGGGGCTTAACATCTCCAAACACTGCTAAGAATCATCAACCCGTCTCTGTTTTTTGTCAAAATTGGGGTCCACTTTGCACAGAGCTTTCATATACCCAAATATTCGTGAATGACTTGACGTACACGTTCCGTCGATATCTCCAGAGCGTCTGCTATATCATTCAATTTCCATTTGCGGTCATTCAAAATCAGTTTGTGGATTTTTTTTAACCAACTCATTTGGGCGTCCACTGCGATCACCGCCTTCCGTACTCTTTTCAGAACGTCTCAACTTGGCATACCAATACTTTATGGTTCGTGTTCCTGGCGCAGTGTTCGGAAACTCGTTATCAATCTAATTTTTTGCTTATACTTTTTTTCCCCTTTAAAAAACGATATTTAATCAACACGCGAAATTTCTTTTTATGCAGTTTCTTTACAATACAATGGCAAAAGTTACTTCTCTGAAAATGCTACAACTCTCAAAATAATGATCCGACAATTATCAAATATATACACGCGTGTTTTTAAGGTTAGCGCCAACTCTAAGAAAAATATGAATTTAATTCTAGTAGCGCTATGTATGTGTCAGGCTGGAGACTTATGAATTGACCTGTTATCCATCTGACTCGAAACGATTAATTTTTGTTTCATCTGACCATATAACCTGAAAAACCAAATTCGAGTCAGATGGACGCTCTTGGTATTGGACTAGAGATCCCACAGTCCAGTCACCAAAACGTGAAGCAAACCGTGAAGCACGGTGGCGGATCAATAATGGTTTGGGGCTGTATATACAAAAACGGAGTTGGTCCCTTGGTCTTAATTGAAGGAATAATGCGTAAGGAACAGTATTTAAACATTTTGCAACAAAATATGGGTATTGCTGCTAAAAAATGCATATTTCAGCCAGACAATGATCCCAAACACACTTTGATTTTGGTAAAAAATTGGATGGAAAAGCAAAATTTTCAGTCGCTGAAGTGGCCACCAGAATCTCCTGATATGAATCCCATAGAAAATTTGTGGAGCCATGTAAAATCCCAACTGGCAAAATATGCAGTCCCTCCAAGTGGAATGATGGAGCTGTGGGAAAGAACAAAGGACGTCTGATACGCTATTCCTCCTGAAATGGTGCTACGCTATACCCAAAGTATGCCAAATCGCATAACGGAGCTAAAAAAATCAAAAGGGGTGTGGAGTCATTATTTAAATAATCAAAAAAAAAATTTTCGTTTAATATATAACCCCAGTGCAAAACTGTAACAATTGATTTTTTTTACATTTTGCTTCGGCATACTTATTCTAAATGATCAAATCGCTTCATATTTTCACATGCGATAGTCGAATATAGTAGCAACAAAACAAGACTAAGATTATTATCGTACATAAAATAGGAGAGAAGATACTGACCGTTGAAGTTAGAATATGCAACTCGTGTTACAGTTTTGCTCGTCAGTGTATCTATCAGTTGATATTTAAAGTTTCGTGACATTTTGATCATTCGTTTGATAGATTCATTCGCTTGAATGACCGTATCTTTTACTTAACTATGTATTGTATGGATTCAATGCAGTAATATAACAGCGCAATTAAACAAATAAATAATAGAAGCAAACTTTACACTTATCACGGGAGAGCTTACAACTAAATCTCATACTTTGAGGGGATCCTTAGAATTGTCCAATTGTTTTGGCAAAACCACCCTTTTTACCCATCCTGCAAGCATGCTGTGGTGTCTCTTAGTCTATTACTATATCTGCTAGTGTGCCTTAAAACCTGCTCTTCAGATTCAGTTCACTACGAAGGGCAGTGAATAATATGGCATGATTTTGCTATGCGTTTGTAATTGGATTTTGCAGATATAATATAATATATAGCCAGATCAGAGCTATATAATGAACGTATACTGCTCTAAGTTTGCCTTTAAGTGACAGGGTGCTTTCTCTGTTAATCAGCCATCTCAGTTGTTGCATTCTTTGGCTACATCTCCGAGGGCAGCTTTTAAGTGTGGGCCAAAGGTCAAAGGTTTGTCAAGGCCTGCAAAAGTTGGTCAAGAGTTACGCCACCAAATTGTTACCAACAGGCTACAAAATTTCTGAAAAAAAAACAGAATTCTTTGAGAACTTCGTCAACTATATCATCTCAAATATTTGAATCCAGACTTCCATAAGCTGCATGTTTCCTATCATATTGTACAATTTTGAAGTGAGCTTGTATTCGTGGCCTTCTACAACTTTTCATTCTGTTTCTGTTTCGTTCTGGTCCGCAACAGAATTTGTGGCAGCGTGCTGGGAACAAACATTGCCAGTGCAGAAGCTTCGTGACTACATACAGCTTTTGCTACTGTTGGCTTCAAGTTTAGTTTACTTTTGTATTGATCAAAATCCACCGTATTCTGCACGTGTACGGATGTTATATCTTTTTCTATTAATACTGCATTTGCAGTACTATACCTCATCAGTATCTTTCACATCGCGACATATTCACTGCTGATGATCCTGCTGATTTAGCCTTGTATCTCGCAACTTTTGTTTGTAAACTTCTTTTGGCATTTGAAATTCACATTTTTATGAAAAGTAAACCGATATGCTTTTATATCGAAAATATGCCATTACAACAGGGTTGCATTTTTAATAAATGCTCATATCAATTATAAATCGATACCAATTTAGATGATTTTGTAACAAAATTAAACAGCATCAAAAAAGCATTGAAAAAGCACAAACCAAAAAAGGAGAGATTTCCGTATAGGTATAATCAATTTTTTTCCGGCTAACGCTGTTAAAATCTGGACAGATCGATTCGTAAAAAGGCCTAGTAATTATTTTCTGTTCCCAACCTGAAAAGGGGTGACTCCAAAGAAAGAGATTTGAATGAAATGAGGAAGTCGTTGAAGCCTTAACGTTTCATACTCGTACAATAAAAAGGGATCGATATGTTAGTGTTAAGAAATATACGCTTGTTTATACTTTCAGGAGCTAAAGCGGTGGTTGTAAAACACAGAGTTGGTACATTCTTAATCTTTCGCCGCGTCACAACGCAGGCTATCAAGTATTCTGTTAATAGCCTCCGACCCGTGCAGACCTGTGTGTAGCATGCACAAGACTCTCTCTAAATTGTTTAGGTTGATAAAAGATAGACAAGGCACATGTGATGATCGCCCTGACACTTGATAGTTTTGTTTACTAGTTTAGAATGCAGTGCAGTGCGATAAGTTGTAAGTCTACAAGATGTTCATGCTAGTGGCTGAACAATTAGAAACTCGCTATATCAAGTGTATCTCACGCTCGAAGACTGGGGATTAGCCCGGCATTTTTCAGCCCATATTTACCTATGGGTCCCATGCAACATTAATTTATTATATTTGTCAATGTAATAAAACAGAAAGAAATGTCTATATTTTGTCATTAAGGTCGTCCTATTCTAAAAGGCACTCTTAACTCTGCTGGCAGCCAGCCACAGATGGCAGCTATTATGGCGTTTCCTTCAAGTAATGAGCTGCAGCAAAATCATCATCAGCAAAGAATGAAATCGGTGCAAGCTATAGAAGCAGGAAATATTGACACAATCATTCACAATGCTCCATACAACGATGGAATTTCCCAAATGCAACATCATCATTACTTAAATTACCAACAGCAGCAGCAACAGCAGCAACAACAACAGCAGCAACAACAGCAGCAACAGCGACCGCAAGCCAGATATCGGTTGGTACACGCACAGAATAACAAGATGATGAATGCAGGTAATGATCAACTTTAATGAATTTCATTAATTTTAGCTATGCTGTGCTATATTATCTGTAATGTTTCAGCCTGGCTATTGAAGCCTCTCTTTAGGATATTCTTGCTCAGGATCACTAGCCGACTCGATTGAGCCATGTCTCTCTGTCTGTCTGTGCGAACGCACACATCTTAACTATTATAAGCGCTAGAGACACACCCTGCTCGAAATGAAGTTTTCTATATACACTGCGCAGATCAAATTAATTTCCAATGTTGAATGCCACGCCCAAAGCCTCCGCAAATCAATAATTTTGTTTTAGCGTCAAATAAAATATATAACTTTCTTACTTCAACATATACTGAGCTGATCGTTATACCCACGTATTTTAGAAATTTCAATCTGATCGGATAATAAACACAAAGGTTATACAAGAAACTATGAGCATAACTCCAAGTAATTGTGTTGGTTAACAATAGATATAGGCGAGCGCCATCTGCACCCGTTTTTATACCCTTTGACCATTGAAAATGGTCAAAAAAGGGTATACTGACTTTGTGCAAATCTATGTAACAGGCAGAAGGAGGCGTGGGAGACGCCATAAGGTATATATATTCTTGTTCAGGATCACAAGCCGATTCGATTGAGCCATGTCTGTCTGTCTGTGTGAACGCACAGATCTCAGCTATTATAAAAGCTAGAGTTACCAAATTTGGCAGGAAGACTCTTGTGTACTATATAAGCGAATCAATTTTATTTCAAATGTTAGGCGCAATTGAAAAATTTAATTTTTGAACTCAATTTATAAGCGCTGTATAAAGGATACAAATTTCTGACTTTAACATATATGTACTAAGCTGAATAAATAATCTACATATTCTCTAAATGACAATCCGATCGGACAATAAACATAAAAGTTATTTAAGAAAGTATGAGCATAAAACCAAATGTTTATGTCAGCTAACAAGGGAGGCGGGCGAGCGCCATCTGTCGGGAATAATTTCAAAGCATGTGCATATGTGTATGCATAGGAACATAGGTCGAAGGGTATCCCACTGTGGCGTGCCGCGCCACAGTGCTTTCCTTACTGGTTAAATTAATAAAAAATAGTTATGGTTATAGCATAAACAAAAAAATAGAAATATTATATGTAACGTGGATCCCGCCGGGTTTCGAACCGATAAACTAACATTCGCGCAGTTCCTTGTAATTTTCGCTAGGAGAACTATATCGAATAATTGGAACAACAGAGTTCCTTACAACTTTTTTTGGGATTTGACAACTCCTCCAAAGGGGGACGGGATGGATCACAACGATGAGGCGCAGTTGCCTTCCGTAAGACGTTATGTAGAAGTTCGACTCCTCCCCCGAACATTACAGGATTTCAAAACTGTGCTTCCTTCCCTAGTGTGCTTGTTAGTGTTTGTGTTATGTAGAGAGAGAAAGGAGAACAAACAGGAAATATCGAAAATCCTCATAGAAGAAGGAACATTATATGAATTACCCCCGAATTCGCCTGAACACTAGTGAATACTAATGATTGAAGCCGGAAAACACTTTTTTATTTTTATTTTTCTCGCTGCCTACACTTAAATTTTTTGTTTGTAATGGTTTTCACATGCTTCACGATCTTCGAGAACTAGAAAAGACTTTAATTTATGATATATTAAGATAATAATTTAATAATTTTAGGATAATTTGTTTAAAAAAGGTTAACAAGGGAGGCTCGAGCTCTATCTGTCGACAAGCATGTGAATAAATTTAAAAGATTAAACCAGTGCGCTCGACTGTTGTTCTTGTTTTTTTTGCGGTTCTTATTTTTTATTCTACTAACAATATTGTTGTAGTCCTCTGCGTCCCTACGCGTCCTACATATGCGTTCTTTGTGCTTTCATTTGAAATATTTTCTTTTCCACCACGCTGGCAGCCTGAAGTCAATTTTGTCATTGTCATCGAGAGCTAAGAGACCGAATTACAGTGAGCCAAAATAGTTATTTGGCGGCAATAATTTTAGCATCAGAAAACATTTGTATTTATGTTTAATTTTTGGCAGATGAATTGAATATTCATAATTATATTATATTTTGTATAGCAAAATTATAACATCAAAAAAAAGTTGTGCCAATTATAATTTTTTTGTATATGAGTTTGACAAAATTTGTGAATTAATTAATGAAGAATTACGCGCATGCTATTCGTTCCGCTGTCGTTGTGCAACTGAAGCAGTTTTGATGCTATGCATTGTTTGTACTAAGAGCTGAACGGCGTGCTGCCCCGGTCGAACGTTCAGCCGAAGTCGTTATTCTCATGCTTCTGTTCTGCTTCTTCTCTGGAGCAGATGGTCCGAAAAATCAGCTTCAAACAGTTCTTAGTGGTAAAACTCTACTTGAAAACCGATTTTTTGATTAACAGATCTGCGTGCAATAATACCATATATATATTACAACCGAATTTGGTAGCCTTAGGTCTTACAGTCTCTGAGATCTAGATTTTCATATGGACGGACAGACAGACAGACGGAAGGATAAACGGACATGGCTACATCGACCTGGCTGTTGATGTTGATATGATATGATGTTGAGAATATATAAAGTTTATGAGGTCTGGCACGCTTCCAGTTTGCAAGGCATTAAAAGACTCTGATCTAAATCTAGTCCCAGTTTTTCTTCCCCTACTCTTGGATATTGGCAGACTAACTGGCCAGAGGCGCCAAGCAAAGCTTAATTCTTAGTTAAATCGATGTGATCAATTACAACAACGATAAAAACGCGTACAATATAATACCTAATCTAAGTGCCGTGTCCTCTATCGGTGACAAATTACTTAACTAACTATCGCTAGCCAACTTATCAGTTCCGTGGCAATCAAACTTCATCTTGATATGCTTGTTAGAGCTGGAAAAACAACGATGTTTAGATACATCCATGTTCGGATGTTTATCATAATAAACATCGATGTATCGATATATCGCAGTTTCTCAAAGCGCAAGCTATTTATTTTTTATTATTTTGAAAAAGGGAGTCTCCCAGCAGAGAAAGGGCTACTGCGACCAGAATGATCTTTTGTACCTATAATGCTTTCCCAAAAGCTGTTCCGCTTCCCTGATGAAGCATAACAGGTCTTTCGTCGAAGGAACGGACAATATGCTCGGGAACTGCGATTTCCACGTGCAGATGTTTCCTCCTAATCCATTCCAAGGCTGGGCAATCACACAGGATGTGTTTGTGGTTTCGTCGTCTACTCTACAGAGCCTGCATTCTGCATCTGAGGACAGACGCATTTTTGTGAGGTGATAGTTCACCAAGTGGTGGCCACTAAGGTAACCAATAAGGAGATAGAGATCTCTCCTAGAGAGTAAGTTTGTTCTTCGTTTAACTGAGGGATTCGTAAGCTCTCTAGCCTGCCTCATCCCTGGTTGGAAGAATCAATAGCGTTCGGTCAACCTAACCACCCATGCTTCCACAACGGATGAGATGATTGACCACCCCATGCCGTAGTAGGGTTCGGGGGCTGATCACCCCGCCCTCGCTAGCTCATCGGCTAGCTCGGTGCCCTGGAAACCAGAGTGTCCAGGTACCCATAGGAGGGTAACTTTGTTTCTATTGGAAAGTCTCTGGAGGCAGTTCCAACAGTCAGCCACCATACGCAAACCTACTCTTTTTGAGGAGAGGGCTAGTATGGCAGCTTGGCTATCCGAGAAGATGTAAATATTTGCTCCTCTGATCCCCCCTCTCAAGTATAAGATGACAACAGAACTCGATGGCATGAACCTCGGATTGAAAGACTGTGGGCCATTTGCCCATAGCAGGTTTTGGAGTTGGGACCATGTATCCCAGCTCCAACCCCCTGATCAGTCCTTGACCCGTCCGTATACCAGTGTATGCCATGAGGGTCACTGATGGGGTTGCCAGCATCCCAGTCCCTCCGTTCCGGGATGAGAGTTTTAAACTTTGCACCAAAGAGTTCCTTGGTAATAGAATCTGATCTAGAGCAGAATTCTAAGCCAGGAATGTCTTTGATAAGTCTAGTGTCCCCGATTTTGTAACTAAAAGCCCAGATTGGAGCTCGATTGTAGGAAGGCTCATAGTGGCGACTTCTTGTATTTGAATGTGCAGCGGAGTCAAATTCAAAATTGATTCCATTGCTGCATAGCCGATTGCTTGCACGCCCTGTTCAGCGAGAATGCAGAATCAGTAGTTCATCAAATACTAAAGACCAGAGTAACCAGAGCATACCATCAATCCATCGGAGTAGGGGACAGGCGATATTTCCGCGCTTCAGCGCAGCAAAAATAGGTTCGTAGCCGGTATTGTCGAAAGCACCCTCTATATCAAGAAAGAGCACTGAGAAATGAAATTAGGTAAAGGGAAGTGTCTTACACTGTTATTTACAACAATAGGAGTGCGAGGAGTACCACCCATACGGTCATATAATAACTTAAATGATCCGCATGATAGTCCACGGATGTGGCCACCGATCAAACATAGCTCTTGGACGAGAGCCAGGTCGATTGCATCCTTACAGACGATCCTGCACAGGGTAGCGGACGTTCCTCTTGCGTGGTGCAGGTTCGCCTGGAGCATCTTAATGGCGCTCAGCATCCTTAAGGGCTTTGGTGACAAGACCGCCTGCCTTGCCTCCCCGAGAGTCGTTGACAGGGATTCCCTTCGGCAGTCTGGAGGAACTGCTCGGGGGATGTCACTAGCGACCCCAGTCGCCGGAGGTGCCGTTACGGGTGGTTTCCGCACCGAGCTGGAGATGGGTCTTGAAGGGACAGTGGGGCGTCCGCTGCGGCGCTGTTAGACGCCACCGGAGCGGCAGCCACTGCTGTCACGCCGGTGGAGGCTACCGTTGCCGCTGCTGGAGGAGCGCTGATAGGAGGGGGAATGGTTGGCGATGGCGAAGGGGACAGGGCAGGAGTGGGGGGAGGCCCTGACGGCGGAGTTCTTAAGGATAAGTTTTATCCTGCCAAAGCGGTATTTAACATTACCCTTAAGCTCCGTCAGAGCCTTATACGACTTCTCGTCGACCATCATCGCGAGATGCGTCGTCTTGCCGTTAAGGCTGTGTTGTACCACCCGCCACAGCTCCGTTGAGAAGCGTTCAACATTCTGGAGACCCAAGTACTCCAGAATGGTGGCGGGTGGGAGTTCAGCACTGTTGGGGAAGTACTCCAACAGTTTAATATCAAGGCCGCTTATGGATGCTGTCTTGCACCGTAGCCAACTGCTCCGGTGTAAATAGTTTGCTTGAATCAGCCGAAGTGAAGCCCAATTTCACTCTGCTTGCCACTTGGCTGAAGAGTGGCTTTGTTGACTCCACATGAGTTTTTTGGGGCTTGGGTTTCGGGGAGGGTATCGTAAACGTGCGTCCGCTTGGTCTGCATTTCCACGGGGGCGCAGTGGCGATTGCAAGAGACGAGAAGGCAGCACTAGCGAACCCAATGTCCAAGGGAGTTTGTGGCCTTTCCGAGTCCCCCGGAGTGTTAGGGTCGAGACCTGTAGTATTGGTGGAAGCCAGCAGCCCAATGGCTGCAGTGCTGGTGTTGGGGTCGGCCGTGAAGGCTTCACACTGGATTGATGCATTCAAAGCCGCATCAGGCTTGTCTGAGTGATTCATTAGTTCCATAAATTTGGTCCCAAGAGTAGGCGGGAAGCGAAAGTCACTCACGACATAGCCCGCGTGCCGTGGGAAATCTAAATGAAACTGGAGGGCGACAGGTATCCAGAGTCCGCATACTAGAGACCGGGCTACCCCCGGCCATGCATCTCTAGCGTATGCTGTTCCGCCTTGGATTGGGGTGATTTATAGATTCACGATCTTCGCCCGACTACAATTAGTCAGCACCCCTAGCAGAGATATGATCTTGCTAAGGGCTTGCTGCTAGCCGCTCTCACGTGGAGAGTATAGCCGCACTTCCGTCAGTAGGAACAAGAACGGCACGTACCTCAGCCAAAACTGAAGTTACATTTAGTTCGCCTGTTAATTTATATATAAAATAATAAATCAAAAAGGGAGGTTGCAGTTCCAAGGCGCCAAGATCTGACGATTGATCCCTCTAGTGCTTGTGCTTTTCTATGTTAAATGTACTTGACATTATATGTTACATATAACCTATACCGTTTTCTTTTTTTTTTGTTTCTACAGAAGGTATCGAGAAGAATTGCCTCAGCTCTATGGATTACCATAGGGGAGGAGGAGATACCATTGATCGTATATCGCCAACAACAAATCAATTGGCCCAATGGTTTTCACCCGAGTTACTTGCCCGAGCATCGGCCGGTAAATTACCACTCCTCAATATGGATCAAGCTCTCAGTCTGGAAGAATTTGAGCGCAGTATGCAACATTCCTCGGCCAAAGTCCTCAATTAAACATTGTAGCATTGCAAAGAAATAACAACAACAAATACAAGTTGTCTCTCAATGTTTCATTGAAGTTTCTTTCACAAATGTTTCACAACAACAACAAAAACAGATTTCTTTTTTTCTGTAGTTCAGTAAAAATATTTAAACTCAAACGATTTAAACTTAAAATTAGTTGATTTTATTGAAAAAAAAAACAAACAAATATATTTCTGTACATAATTAAAAAGTAATGGAGGCTTAATAAACATTTCTGTATTGATGTTATTTAAAACCAGCTGTATCTCGTAGGGATACTTAAATACTTGGTTATCTTAATTGGGGAATTGCTATTATTAAAGTAACAATTCATTATAACAATTTATACAGGAAATAGCAACAACAACAGCAGCAACAACAACAGAAGCAGCGGCGGTTGGTACACGGACAGAATAACACGATGGTGAATACAGGTAATGATCAACTTTAATGAATTTCATTAATTTTAGCTATGGTATGCTATCTTATCTGTATTGTTTCAGCCTGGATATTGAAGCCTCTCTTTAGGATGCTGCAATAAACAGCCTGTGGGGGAGTTCTATGTAGAGCTCAATTAATTAATGCTCCAGGGGAGTACTGGTGCAATAAAACGAAAGAAAAAAAAAGAAAGTAGGAGACTTTTTATACCCCCAAACCATTGAAAATGGTCAAAAAAGGGTATACTAACTTTGTGCAAATGTATATAACAGACAGAAGGAGGCATGGGGGACCCATAAACTATTTATATTCTTGCTCAGGATCACTATCCAGCTCGATTGATCCATGTCTCTCTGTCTGTCTGTGTAAACGCACACATCTTAGCTATTATAAGCGCTAGAGACACACCCTACTCGGAATGAAGTGTTCTAAATACTGTGAAGACTCAACATTTTGAGCCCCACAAGTTCAGGTATATTTAAGTAGTTTTAAGGACTCAAGACCGGTGCTCTCAACGCAGACATCCGCGCATGAGCCACTCACTCAATAACGAGAGAGGGAAAGCACACGCACGCACACAGACAAGAGTATATCACTTAAACGGCAATACATTCACTCACGCACTCAAACGGGAGCGAAAATGAACGAGAGACAAAATGCAGCGGAGGCAACAGGGCTTTTTGAGTGGAACCCGCAAAACACAGATGAGCGCCGGCAAAACAGTTGAGCAAAAATTCGACCCTTGAAGGAGCTAGATGTGCTGGTGCCAGTAGTGAAACGAGTGCCAAGAGGAAGACAACCAGTTGCGACAACGAGGGATCAGGAAACAAGGAGAAGATCTACGACACCAACGAAACCAGCAAGGAAACAAAACAAGAAAAGAACACCGAGAGATGAGTTTCAACAAACCAAGACAAGAGACAAAAAAGGTGAGCGAGCCACACCGTGGCCTAAAGCAGGGAACGCTAATCCTAAAGAAATTAGGAATATCAGTGCGCGGTGCTAGGCTGGGTCATAGGGCAAATAGAGATAATAAAAGAGATCTATATGAGAACTATATCGAATAATTGGAAGAACAGAGTTCCTTACAACTTTTTTTGGGATTTGACAACTCTTCCAAAGGGGGACGGGATGGATCACAACGATGAGGCGCAGTTGCCTTCCGTAAGACGTTATGTAGAAGTTCGACTCCCCCCGAACACTACAGGATTTCAAAACTGTAGGGAAGGATCCCTAGTGTGTTTGTTAGTGTTTGTGTTATGTAGAGAGAGAGAAAGGAGAGCAAACAGGAAATACCAAAAATCCTCATAGAATAAGGAACACTATAAGAATTACCCCCGAATACGCCTGAACACTAGTGAATACTAATGAATGAAGCCGGAAAACACTTTTTTATTTTTATTTTTCTCGCTGCCTACACTTAAATTTTTTGTTTGTAATGGTTTTCACATGCTTCACGATCTTCGAGAACTAGAAAAGACTTTAATTTATGATATATTAAGATAATAATTTAATAATTTTAGGATAATAATTTGTTTAAAAAAGGTTTAACAAGGGAGGCTCGAGCTCTATCTGTCGACAAGCATGTTGTGAGGACTCATGTTGTGAGCCCTCCAATTTATTTGTTTTATTTTTAGGCCATGGATTTTAAAAAAATTCATGGTCTATTGTGTTTGTCGGAATGGAAATGTGCGTAACAGGCAGAAGGAGGCATCTCCGACCCCATAAACTATATATATTCTGAATCAGTATCAGTAGCCGAGTCGATTGAGCCATGTCTGTCTGTCCGTCTGTCTGTCCGTCTGTCTGTCTGTCTGTCTGTATGAACACCTGGATCTCAGAAACTATAAGAGCTAGAGTCATCAAATTTTGTGACAACATACGTATATATTGCAGTGTCTCAAAGTTTTTTTAAAATTTGGACACGCCCTTTCCCGCCTATGTAAATCGGTAATAACTATTTAAAACCTGCAATATTAACTCAACAACCAAAGTTGTATATCTTACATGACAAATACCTTGCCACGGGCGTTATATGAAAATTTCAATAAAATCGGACTATGAATAAGTGAGATATGATACGAATTAAACTCACTTTGAACATATACATATGTATAATAATTAGACCTAATTTACGCAAGATACCGAAGTTCAAATCTAGCGTCAGACACGCAGCATTTTATTAAACTTTTTATTTGCATTGTATGGGAACAGAATTGGTTCACAATGTAGCTTTGCCGATGGCCGAAGAAGTGAGGCAATGGCTGAGTGGTTAGAGTGGCGGACGGCTGTGCGAGAGAGCGTGTGTTCAACTCCCGGTTGAGGCGGGT
The DNA here is from genome assembly GCA_018901805.1 of Zaprionus taronus. Classification (NCBI taxonomy): domain Eukaryota; kingdom Metazoa; phylum Arthropoda; class Insecta; order Diptera; family Drosophilidae; genus Zaprionus; species Zaprionus taronus. Next base: position 51,248 of record JAEIFH010001135.1, read on the forward strand.
GCGAATTTTCATTTATTAATTATTTCTTATTTTATTTTTTTTTTTTTATTCTAATAAACTAAAAGAGAAGTTACAGTTAAACAAATTAAAATCAAGAAGAAGCACATGTAATGAAATTTGGTACGCGCTAGAAATGCATACCTATACCTATTCTTCCGACAACAGAGAGTCGGTCATTCACCCGAACGCAATCGACGCCCACGCACAGAGCAAACGAAAGCAACGACCACGAGAACACACACACGAAGCAAATGCAAGCCGAGCGAATGCCAAAGAGAACGATGACCACGCACACGAGAGAGAACGTACATACAAAGCAAGGGCAAGCCGGGCGAGCGCAAAGAGAGCTAACGCAAAAGAGAACGATGACCACGCACACGAGAGAGAACGTACATACAAAGCAAGGGCCAGCCGGGCGACCGCAAAGAGAGCGAACACGAACAGAGCAAGCGCAACACAACAGCTAAGAGCGCAAGCGCAAACTAGAATACACCCGGAGGGAAAAATCTGCACACCGGCAAAACTACAAATGAGCGGCGAACGACACGGGAGCGCACCAAGAACAAAACGTAACACACACACACCTACACGTGCGAACTAGATACACCGTGAGAGAAAATTTGCACACCTAACCAAACACGGGCAAAACTAAGCCGGGCGACGGCGACTGCGGAGGAGGTGAAAGCTGGCATGAGAAGGAAGAAGGACAGTTCCGAGAAAACCAGTGCAGCGAGCGAACGTGCGTGTCTCCTCGACAAACTTCAGTACAAAAAATCCGGTTAAGTGTCAACACGGGAGCACAAACAACAAGAACGCAGCCGTCCAGGATCCGCAGAGCCACACAGAGGAACAACAAAACAACAACACGCAGCTACCAAAGAACTGCCAAACTACGCCGAAAAAAAAAGTAGAAAAAACACTGCCACAGAGAAGAAAAACCGTCGTTGGACATAGGACAGACAGATACTACCAGAAAGGGTGAGCGAATAGTTAGCAGGCAGTGAAACTAAGCGAGAGAAACCAAAGAACAGAGCAGGCTACTTAGGCAGGGAAACTGTTTAATGAAAATAAAAGAAAACAAGAATGAAAATGGCGAGTATTACTAATAATTAAACACAAACATAAACGTTGAGGCAGGAGTGCGGGGGGGTACTACATTCGTGAGGCTGGTACACCGACCTTCTACGACTGTGCCAAAGTTCTGCTAGGTATGAAAGCAGGTATTAACCACATCATACCTATTGGAACTTTTGGAGCAGACGCAAGTCAGTGAACTTGGACGCCTTGGTGCATAACCAGGCTCCAAGGTCAACTGAGCAGCGAAAGTAGATGCGCGGAGCCAGCTGAAACGTTTGTATGATTCCCCGCAGTTGACGCCAACCATTAGCCAGACGGCCCAGGTGCTGCAGCACGTTCGTAAGGCAGAAGGACTTGGTATACACCGAGGCATGGTCCGATTCTCTTTCCCCTAGGCACTAGGAAATCACTTTTCCGCCCTAAAAGAGGTACATATTCTCCGTCTCAGGTCTCGGCACTTTAGAAATGTTCTGTAAAGTGACCCTGGGCGAGACTGAGTGTACCCCAGCTGGAAAAGCTTCCTTACAGATGGCGCCCGAGCAGGGACCTGAGACGAGAGGGGGAATTGTGTCCTTGGTGGCCTAAAGAACCACTACAGGAGCGCGAAAAGTGAGTCAGAGCGTCGGTACAAACCGACGATAGTTTTTACAGAAGGATAGGGCCTACACAGATGGTCAGGGTAACGTGGGAAAACACAGGAAGAACACAGGACAATCGAGCACAAAAAGGGTAGTCAAGGAGTTGGTTAGGGACAGCGTGGATCGTCGTTCTCGCCCTGAGAACAACAACAACAAAGGGGCGTAACGGTGGTCTACGAGACTCGTGCTTTCGGGTCGCCCGAAGAACCTTTAACGGGACCCGAAGCCGAGCATAACGGTTCGGTGCGCTCGGCCAGGGTATATAAGGCCGGCATCCGGCGCAGAGAAGGCACTCAGTCTCCGGCTTCAGTCGAGTAAACATCTCCAGTGAACGATAAAAAGTTTAAAAGTGTTTTCGCGACAAGGATACAACAAGCAGAGATACAAGGATACCCCAAGCAACAAGGATACAACGAGCAGACAACAGGGATACAACGAACAAGGATACAACGAACAAGGAAACAACGAACAAGGATACAACATTACATAGAGGCACGACCATCAGCAGGCAACAAGGATACAACGAGCAGAGATACAACGAGGTACAAGGATACAAAGGAACAAACGATCAGAGAGGCACGACCATCAGCAGGCAACCCGGATACAACGAGCAGAGATACAACGAGCAAGGATACAAGGAACAAGGACCAAACGATCAGCGAGGCACGACCATCAGCAGGCAACCAGGATACAACGAGCAGAGATACAACGAGCAAGGATACAAGGAACAAGGAACAAACATTACATAGAGGCACGACAACAGCAAGCAACAAGGATACACGCACGAGGATACAACGAGCAGAGATACAAGGCTACAAGGATACAAAGATACAACGCATAGCGAGGCACAACCAATAACGACACACGCACAGGATACAAGGTTACGAAACTACGACCATAAACCATGGTAGGCGTACGATGGGTGTCCTTCAGGAGGAAGAACGAGCTGGAGAACTTCGCCGACGAATTTGGTTTCGAGCGGGAAGGTACCGTCGAGGAGCTGCGAGCACGAATGGCGGCCTTCATTGCTAAGAAGGGCCACTCGCCGGCCACAATCCACCGCCTCGAATCACTGGATCTACTTTCGCACAAACGGCGGATCGCATGCGAAGGTGGGGAAACAATTTCGATGGCACCTCGGACCCGCTGCGTTTTATCGAGCGTCTGGAGGAACGGGCAGCATCGTACCGGATAAATACTGAATATATGCCACAAGCAATTCCCGAGCTGCTAGGAGGAACAGCCGAAGATTGATTCCGAACGAGCGGACTACAAGGCGAAACCTGGAAAGTCTTCCGAGCAGAATTCCTGGACTTCTTCTTGCCGCCCAGATACTTCCAGCGGCTGGAAGATGAGATCCGGATACGCTACCAACGGACAAACGAAACATTCAAGATGTACCTTTTGGAGATCCGCCTGATGATGCGGCGAGCTGGATATACAGAAGCCCAGGAATTGGAGAGAGCATATGAGAATATGCTAACGGAATACCAGCTGTTCGTGAGATGGACCGACATTAAAACATTAAGGGACCTCACAGCCTTCGCCACCAACTACAGGTGACACGGGAACGAGAAAGGAGCTGGCGGCAATGGAGCTCGTATCCAGAGTCATCACCAGTCGGATTAGTGGAATCCAAGGGGACTACGTGGACACCGACGACCAACAATCCTGCATCGAACCCAGAGACAACAACAACAACAGTAAACACCGCACCAGGGGAACCACACAGGATTAACACTCGGGAAGCCTGCCGAAACTGCGGAGTAGCCGGGCACTTCGCTAGGGAATGCCGGGGACAACGCGTGCTGCACTGTTGGACATGCGGGAAACAAGGGACCAGGACCATCGACTGCTGCAGGACTCCGATGCCGGGAAACGGGCAGGGACCCTCACTGAACCCAGACTCAGTGGGGGTATCACCACAAGTCCGGCAGTAAAAGAAATTTTACAACTGCGCGACGGCCGTATCAGTGCGAGGGTCATCATCGAAGGATATCTGGTCCTCGCCACTCTCGACACAGGGGCCACAAGGAGCTTCATCGGGGAACGGCTAGCACAAAAGATCCGTAACGACGTCAACAAATGCGAAGTAAAAACCACGGTATCCCTGGCGGATGGAACAAAAAAGGAACTCACACAGGCGCTATGGGCAGATGTCCAGTTAGGCAGGACATGCACTCAGGTGCAAATGCTCGTGTTACCAATCGTGTTGGACGACGTTCTCCTAGGCCTGGATTTCCTAGGAGCTGTTGGCGCAACATTGACCTGCGGAGGAGCAGAGCTGCGATTGGGTAACCAACTCGATAAAAAAAAGGACCAACAACGCAAAGGAAACCCGGACAGTGACCAGGATACACCAGAGAACACAGCCAAAGGCAAAACACTGCAAAAAGAGAACCAGGATCATGGCAAGAAGACACCGGAACACGACAAAGGCAAAACACAACGAAAGGCGAACAAGGATCATGGCAAGGATACACCGGAACACGACAAAGGCAAAACACAACGAAAGGCAAACAAGGATCAGGGCAAGGATACACCGGAACATGACAGGGGCAAAACACAACGAAAGGCGAACAAGGATCAGGGCAAGGATACACCGGAGCACGACAAGGGCAAAACACAACAAAAGGAGAACAAGGAACATGGCAAGGATACACCGGAACACGAAAAGGACAAAACACGGCAAAAGAAGAGCAAGGATCATGATACGAAGATATCGAAACACGACAGGAATGCATCAGCGCAGGACAAACGTGAAACACAGCAAAAGCATCATGGCAAGGATACCCAGGAGGAGAAAAGGGAAAAAAAAAGGAGAACAACGACCACGGAGGCTACAGCAGAACGAAAGTCCTAGGCGCAAAAGATGACCAAGCAGTACGAAGGAACCCGTTCCGGAAACAGATCGCGAACAGTGATCACCAACGAACCGGAGCCGCAGCGATCCATTCAATCCCGGAAACCACGGCAGCAGAAGAAACGGAAACAAACGTCAGTGAGGAGAACACCGCACTGGGCCCCGAAATGGAAAAATTTCTCCAGACGGAGCTCGCGTTGTTTGAGTGTTTGTCGGGAGTATCTAATATCACAGAACATGTGATAGTGATGAAGGATGAGCGCCCCATTAAACAACGGTACTATCCGAAAAACCCGGCAATGCTCAAAATAATCAACGCTCAAATAGACGAGCTTCTCCGAGACGGCCACATTGAGCCATCCAAGAGCCCACACAGCGCGCCTATCGTCCTAGTAGGCAAGAAGACTGGAGAAACGCGGATGTGTGTCGACTTCCGGCAACTGAACGCTCGGTCTATTCCGGACGCATATCCTCTGCCTAGGATAAATTCCATCTTGGAACGGCTACGGGAAGCCCGATTCATCAGCACGCTGGACCTCAAGAGCGGGTATTGGCAAATACCCATGGCCAAACAAAGCCGTGAATGTACCGCATTTACGGTACCCGGACGAGGACTTTTTCAGTGGAAGGTGATGCCATTCGGCCTACATTCAGCCCCGGCAACATTCCAACGAGCATTGGACCAGGTGATCGGCCCGGAGATGGAGTGCTTTTGCATACCTCGATGACATAATAGTCATCGGAAAATCGCGTGAAGAGCACCATGAAAACCTTCGGGAGGTCTTCAGGAGGCTATGAATGGCAAATCTGAGGCTAAATCGGAAGAAGTGTCCTTCTTTTTTTTTTTTGGATAAAGGGGGGGCAACAACAACAACCCCCAACCTGCGTAAAGGAGCTACGCCGATGCCTCGGAATCGCCTTATGGTACCGCCGATTTGTGCCAAATTTCGCCACGGTCGTGCAACCGATGTCCCAATTGCTACGCAAAGGCCGCCGCTGGGAATGGAACAAAGAGCAGCAAGAGGCGTTTGACACGCTCCAGGAAACGGAAGAAGGCGAACGAGTCATCGCTTACGTCAGTCGTAGACTCATCGCGGCCGAGGAAAATTATTCAGCGACTGAAAAGGAGTGCCTGGCGATCATTTGGGCCATCCGCAAACTACGCTGTTACCTGGAAGGATATCAGTTCACGGTTGTCACCGACCATCTAGCACTGAAATGGCTCAACACCATCGAAAACCCGACCGGCCGAATCGCACAATGGGCATTGGAACTCCAACAGTACCAATTCGACATACAATATCGGAAAGGGAAATATAATGTCGTCGCGGATGCGCTGTCGCGACAACCATTGGAGACCCTGTGCCAAATGAAGGAAGAAACGCCCATCTGCACCTGGCTGCAACGTCGGCGTCAACAAGTCGAGAAAGAGCCCGAGAAATATCCGGATTACGCCATACAAGATGGGGAGCTGTACCGACACTTGGGACTAAAACCGGAAGACGAGGAATATATTCCCTGGAAGTTATGCGTAGGAACAGCACTACGACGACGAGTCCTCCAGGAATGCCACGACGCACCCACAGCTGGACATCTTGGGATCCGGAAGACCACGACACGGGTAGCACAACGTCACTACTGGCTCCGGGATGTTGCGCGACACGTACGGAATTGTGTCCAGTGCCAAAAATACAAAGTAGAGCAGAGGAAACCGCCCGGCAAAATGCTGACTCGGCAGGCTCAGGAGCCCTTCGACATACTCTGTGCCGATTTTGTAGGGCCACTCCCGAGATCAAGACAAGGGAACACTATCCTCCTGGTGTTCTTCGACTTGTTCTCTAAATGGATCGAACTGGTACCCCTACGGAAGGCTACAGCACCGACTCTGGAAAAAGCCTTACGAGAACGAATTCTCAGCCGGTTCGGGACGCCGCGAACATTTGTGTGCGACAATGGCACCCAATTTAGCCGCTAGTTCACTGCGTTCTGCAAAAGGGCCGGAATGAAGCTGGAGCACACCGCGCCGTATAGCCCCCAACAGAATCCCACCGAGCGCGCAAACCGAACCATAAAAACAATGATCGGACAGTTCATTGACGGCCCACAGAACACTTGGGACCTGTTATTGCCGGAAATAACGCTCGCCGTCAACAGCAGCGTCTCGGATACGACGGGTTTCAGCCCAGCATTTCTCGTCATGGGACGAGAACCGCGGCTACCTGGAGCACTCTACGATGAGATGACAGGAGATACCAATCAAAAGCTGAAAACCCCAGAACTGAGAGCGAAGCAGCTTCAGCAAATATTTCAGGTCGCCAAGGAAAACGCAACTCGGGCATCCGCGGAGCAGAGTCGTCACCACAACCTCCGACGCCGTGAATGGCGGCCCAGGATAGGCATGTTGGTCCTCCTGAAACAACACGTCCTTTCTAAAGACGCAGAAGGCTTCGCCGCAAAACTCGCTCCGAAATACGAGGGGCCGTATAAAGTGAGGAGTTTCATCTCGGCGAATATCGTCCGTCTACAGCGAGAAGGAGGCCAGGAAAGACGCTCCGCACACATCGCGGACCTCAAACCTTTCCACGTGGATCCCGAAACCAGCATCAGCGAGGGAGACGAATAGATTAATCATAAAGTAGAATTAAGAAATTATATAAGATCGAGTCTCAAAACGTAGCACTGTTCCATAGGGCGTAGCGAGATAGGGCCGTAATTCCGAGTGATAACCATGTTTATTTCTCACAGCCATACGAACAATGACCAATCGAAACCGCCGCCAACTCCGTCGACGAGACGTGGAACTATGGCTTAACGATATGCCGATGCACCTCCAGGAGGAAGAAAACCTAGACCTTCCACCTAACGAACCCGAAGTGGCAATAGATGACGATGACATTAGCACGGAAATCTTCCCCGGCGTCCGCCCAGTATCAGTCCCGGAGGTCTCATCCACCACACACACACCCCCGGCCATCCAAATGGCGAGCGCCGTCATAGAAAATGAAGAAGGCATCTCATCCACACGCCCCGGCAGAGCCCTAAAATGGAGTGATCCAGGGAAGGCAGCAGATACCGATACTCAGGAGGTCCTGGACCACCAGACGCTGCCAGCGGGCTGGGAGGAGGTCCTGCATTTTAGTATGCAGGAGCTAGAAGAAATGCTGGGTCCCTCCATAGACGTCGATAGCATCACGCGCAGCATATTCGCACCGGAGGACGACTGGGTAGAAGCACCGCGGTCATGGGGAGTTTATACGCCAGGGCGACGCCTCCCTGCTTTACTGGAGGAGCAAATTACGGCCAGGCAACACCATAACCCTAACCGACACCACAGATTCGTACTGAGGGTAGAAGGCATCGCTTTCCGCGTGGTCATCGGCCGAGGGGGGCTAGTATCAGTCCTGCTTCACCAAAGTAAGGGGGGGTGTGAGGACTCATATTGTGAGCCCTCCAATTTATTTGTTTTATTTTTTATTCTTTGTTATTTATTTTTAAGTAGTACCACCAAGGTCCCTTTTTTTTAGTTTAGAAATCGCCACGGAGGCAATAATTATTAAGTGCAATGAAGTCGGTCATAGACCATAGCCAATTAGTGTAGATTATAGGGTAGCTCAAGGAGAGCGCACATAAGCTCAAGGAGAGCACACATCAGTAAAGTGCACGATCATTCTTCCGACAACAGAGAGACGGTCATTCACCCGAACGCAATCGACGCCCACGCACAGAGCAAACGAAAGCAACGACCACGAGAACACACACACGAAGCAAATGCAAGCCGAGCGAACGCCAAAGAGAACGATGACCACGCACACGAGAGAGAACGTAGCATACAAAGCAAAAGAGGGCCAGCACGGGCGACCGCAAAGAGAGCGAACACGAACAGAGCAAGCGTAAAAGACGGCCGCGCAGCCAAGAGAACACACCCACACATAGAGCAAGCGCAAGCGACAGCGACACATACAAACAAGCGCAGCCAGAGAAACGCAAGCGCAACACAACAGCTAAGAGCGCAAGCGCAAACTAGAATACACCCGGAGGGAAAAATCTGCACACCGGCAAAACTACAAATGAGCGGCGAACGACACGGGAGCGCACCAAGAACAAAACGTAACACACACACACCTACACGTGCGAACTAGATACACCGTGAGAGAAAATTTGCACACCTAACCAAACACGGGCAAATGTAAACCGGGCGACGTCGACTGCGGAGGAGGTGAAAGCTGGCATGAGAAGGAAGAAGGACAGTTCCGAGAAACCCAGTGCAGCGAGCGAACGTGCGTGTCTTCTCGACAAACTTCAGTACAAAAATCCGGTTAAGTGTCAACACGGGAGCACAAACAACAAGAACGCAGCCGTCCAGGATCCGCGGAGCCACACAGAGGAACAACAAAACAACAACACGCAGCTACCAAAGAACTAAAGAACCAAACTACGCCGAAGAACAAAAAGTAGAAAAACACTGCCACAGAGAAAAAAAACCGTCGTAGGACATAGGACAGACAGATACTACCAAAAAGGGTGAGCGAATAGTTAGCAGGCAGGGAAACTAAGCGAGAGAAACCAAAGAACAGAGCAGGCTACGTAGGCAGGGAAACTGTTTAATGAAAATAAAAGAAAACAAGAATGAAAATGGCGCGTTTTACTAATAATTAAACACAAACATAAACGTTGAGGCAGGAGTGCGGGGGGGTACTACATTCGTGAGGCTGGTACACCGACCTTCTACGACTGTGCCAAAGTTCTGCTAGGTATGAAAGCAGGTATTAACCACATCATACCTATTGGAACTTTTGGAGCAGACGCAAGTCAGTGAACTTGGACGCCTTGGTGCATAACCAGGCTCCAAGGTCAACTGAGCAGCGAAAGTAGATGCGCGGAGCCAGCTGAAACGTTTGTATGATTCCCCCGCAGTTGACGCCAACCATTAGCCAGACGGCCCAGGTGCTGCAGCACGTTCGTAAGGCAGAAGGACTTGGTATACACCGAGGCATGGTCCGATTCTCTTTCCCCTAGGCACTAGGAAATCACTTTTCCGCCCTAAAAGAGGTACATATTCTCCGTCTCAGGTCTCGGCACTTTAGAAATGTTCTGTAAAGTGACCCTGGGCGAGACTGAGTGTACCCCAGCTGGAAAAGCTTCCTTACAATGTGAATAAATTTAAAAGATTAAACCAGGCCGAAGGGTATCCTACTGTCGAGTGCGCTCGACTGTTGTTCTCGTTTTTTTTGCGGTTCTTATTTTTTATTCTACTAACAATATTGTTGTAGTCCTCTGCGTCCCTACGCGTCCTACATATGCGTTATTTGTGCTTTCATTTGAAATATTTTCTTTTCCACCACGCTGGCAGCCTGAAGTCAATTTTGTCATTGTCATCGAGAGCTAAGAGACCGAATTACAGTGAGCCAAAATAGTTATTTGGCGGCAATAATTTTAGCATCAGAAAACATTTGTATTTATGTTTAATTTTTGGCAGATGAATTGAATATTCATAATTATATTATATTTTGTATAGCAAAATTATAACAAATTATATAAAGTTATGCCAATTATAATTTTTTTGTATATGAGTTTACCAATATTGACAATTTGTGAATTAATTAATGAAGAATTACGCGCATGCTATTCGTTCCGCTGTCGTTGTGCAACTGAAGCAGTTTTGATGCTATGCATTGTTTGTACTAAGAGCTGAACGGCGTGCTGCCCCGGTCGAACGTTCAGCCGAAGTCGTTATTCTCATGCTTCTGTTCTGCTTCTTCTCTGGAGCAGATGGTCCGAAAAAATCAGCTTCAAACAGTTCTTAGTGGTAAAACTCTACTTGAAAACCGATTTTTTGATTAACAGATCTGCGTGCAATAATACCATATATATATTACAACCGAATTTGGTAGCCTTAGGTCTTACAGTCTCTGAGATCTAGATTTTCATATGGACGGACAGACAGACAGACGGAAGGATAAACGGACATGGCTACATCGACCTGGCTGTTGATGTTGATATGATATGATGTTGAGAATATATAAAGTTTATGAGGTGTGGCACGCTTCCAGTTTGCAAGGCATTAAAAGACTCTGACCTTAAATCTAGTCCCAGTTTCTCTTCCCTTACTCTTGGATATTGGCAGACTAACTGACCAGAGGCGCCAAGCAAAGCTTAATTCTTAGTTAAATCGATGTGATCAATTACAACAACGATAAAAACGCGTACAATAAATAAACTTAATCTAAGTGCCGTGGCCTCTATCGGTGACAAATTACTTAACTAACTATCGCTAGCCAACTTATCAGTTCCGTGGCAATCAAACTTCATCTTGATATGCTTGTTAGAGCTGGAAAAACAACGATGTTTAGATACATCCATGTTCGGATGTTTATCATAATAAACATCGATGTATCGATATATCGCAGTTTCTCAAAGCGCAAGCTGTTTATTTTTTATTATTTTGAAAAAGGGAGTTTCCCAGCAGAGAAAGGGCTAGGCACTGCGACCAGAATTATCTTTTGTACCTATAATGCTTTCCCAAAAGCTGTTCCGCTTCCCTGATGAAGCATAACAGGTCTTTCGTCGAAGGAACGGACAATATGTTCGGGAACTGCGATTTCCACGTGCAGATGTTTCCTCCTAATCCATTCCAAGGCTGGACAATCACACAGGATGTGTGGTTTCGTCGTCTACTCTACAGAGCCTGCATTCTGCATCTGAGGACAGACGCATTTTTGTGAGGTGATAGTTCACCAAGTGGTGGCCATAAAGGTAACCAATAAGGAGATAGAGATCTCTCCTAGAGAGTAAGTTTGTTCTTCGTTTAACCTAGGGATTCGTAAGGTCTCTAGCCTGCCTCACCCGTGGTTGGAAGAACCAAAAGCGTTCGGTCAACCTAACCGCCCATGCTTTTACAACGGATGAGATGATTGACCACCCCACGCCGCAGAAGGGTTCGCGGCCATATAGAGGGGCTGATAACCCCACCCTCGCTAGCTCATCCTCTAGCTCGTTGCCCTGGAAACCAGAGTGTCCAGGTACCCATAGGAGGGTAACTTTGTTTCTATTGGAAAGCCTCTGGAGGCAGTTCCAACAGTCAGCCACCATACGAAAACCTACTCTTTTTGAGGAGAGGGCTAGTATGGCAGCTTGGCTATCCGAGAAGATGTAAATATTTGCTTCTCCGATCCACCTCTCAAGGATAAGACGACAACAGAAATCGATGGCATGAACCTCGGATTGAAAGACTGTGGGCCATTTGCCCATAGCAGGTTTTGGAGTTGGGACCATGTATCCCAGCTCCAACCCCCTGATCAATCCTTGACCCGTCGCTATACCAGTGTATGCCATGAGGGTCACTGATGGGGTTGCCAGCATCCCAGTCCCTCCGTTCCGGGATGAGAGTTTTAAACTTTGCACCAAAGAGTTCCTTGGTAATAGAATCTGATCTAGAGCAGAATTCTAAGCCAGGAATGTCTTTGAGAAGTCTAGCGTGCCCTGATTTTGTAGCTAAAAGCCCAGATTGGAGCTTGATTGTAGGAAGGCTCATAGCGGCGACTTCTTGTATTTGAATGTGCAGCGGAGTCAAATTCAAAATTGATTCCATTGCTGCATAGCCGATTGCTTGCACGCCCTGTTCAGCGAGAATGCTCAGTAGCATACCATCAATCCATCGGATTAGGGGACAGGCGATATTTCTGCGCTTCAACGCAGCAAAAATAGGTTCGTAGCCGGTATTGTCGAAAGCACCCTCTATATCAAAAAAGAGCACAGAGCAATATTCTTGGTCTCTGTGGATGAAATTAGGTAAAGGGAAGTGTCTTACACTGTTATTTACAACAATAGCAGTGCGAGGAGTACCACCCATACGGTCATATAATAACTTACATGATCCGCATAATAGTCCACGGATGTGGCCACCGATCAACCATAGCTCTTGGACGAGAGCCAGGTCGATTGCATCCTTACAGACGAACCTGCACAGGGTGGCGGACGTTCCTCTGGCGTGGTGCAGGTTCGCCTGGAGCATCTTAATGGCGCTCAGCATCCTTAAGGGCTTTGGTGACAAGACCGCCTGCCTTGCCTCCCCGAGAGTCGTTGACAGGGATTCCCTTCGGCAGTCTGGAGAAACTGCTCGGGGGAGGTCGCCTAGCGACCCCAGTCGCCGGAGGTGCCGTTACGGGTGGTTTCCGCACCGAGCTGTAGATGGGCCTTGAAGGGACAGGGGGGCGTCCGCTGCGGCGCTGTTAGACGCCACCGGAGCGGCAGCCACTGCTGTCACGCCGGTGGAGGCTACCGTTGCCGCTGCTGGAGGAGCGCTGATAGGAGGGGGGAATGGTTGGCGATGGCGAAGGGGACAGGGCAGGAGTGGGGGGGAGGCCCTGACGGCGGAGTTCTTAAGGATAAGTTTTATCCTGCCAAAGCGGTATTTAACATTACCCTTAAGCTCCGTCAGAGCCTTATACGACTTCTCGTCGACCATCATCGCGAGATGCGTCGTCTTGCCGTTAAGGCTGTGTTGTACCACCCGCCACAGCTCCGTTGAGAAGCGTTCAACATTCTGGAGACCCAAGTACTCCAGAATGGTGGCGGGTGGGAGTTCAGCACTGTTGGGGAAGTACTCCAACAGTTTAATATCAAGGCCGCTTATGGATGCTGTCTTGCACCGTAGCCAACTGCTCCGGTGTAAATGGTTTGCTTGAATCAGCCGAAGTGAAGCCCAATTTCACTCTGCTTGCCACTTGGCTGAAGAGTGGCTTTGTTGACTCCACATGAGTCTTTTGGGGCTTGGGGTTCGGGGAGGGTATCGTAAACGTGCGTCCGCTTGGTCTGGGTTTCCACGGGGGCGCAGTGGCGATTGCAAGAGACGAGAAGGCAGCACTAGCGAACTCAATGTCCAAGGGAGTTTGTGGCCTTTCCGAGTCCCCCGGAGTATTAGGGTCGAGACCTGTAGTATTGGGGGTGGAAGCCAGCAACCCAATGGCTGCAGTGCTGGTGTTGGGGTCGGCCGTGAAGGCTTCACACTGGATTGATGCATTCAAAGCCGCATCAGGCTTGTTTGAGTGATTCATTAGTTCCATAAATTTGGTCCCAAGAGTAGGCGGGAAGCGAAAGTCACTCACGACATAGCCCGCGTGCCGTGGGAAATCTAAATGAAACTGGAGGGCGACAGGTATCCAGAGTCCGCATACTAGAGACAGGGCTACCCCCCGGCCATGCATCTCTAGCGTATGCTGTTCCGCCTTGGATTGGGGTGATTTATAGATTCACGATCTTCGCCCGACTACAATTAGTCAGCACCCCTAGCAGAGATATGATCTTGCTAAGGGCTTGCTGCCAGCCGCTCTCACGTGGAGAGTAAAGCCGCAAGCCGTCAGTAGGAACAAGGACGGCACGTACCTCAGCCAAAACTGTGGTTACATTTAGTTCGCCTTGCTGCCTCTGACGGCTGACGGCCAAGCGCAAGCTGTTAATTTATATATAAAAGTAATAAATCAAAAAGGGGAGGTTGCAGTTCCAAGGCGCCAAGATCTGACGATTGATTAATCTAGTGCTTGTGCTTTTCTATGTTAAATGTACTTTACATTATTATATGTTACATATAACCTATACCGTTTTCTTTTTTTTGTTTCTACAGAAGGTATCGAGAAGAATTGCCTCAGCTCTATGAATTACCATAGGGGAGGAGGAGGAGATACCATTGATCGTATATCGCCAACAACAAATCAATTGGCCCAATGGTTTTCACCCGAGTTACTTGCCCGAGCACCGGCCGGTAAATTACCACTCCTCAATATGGATCAAGCTCTCAGTCTGGAAGAATTTGAGCGCAGTATGCAACATTCCTCGGCCAAAGTCCTCAATTAAACATTGTAGCATTGCAAAGAAATAACAACAAATACAAGTTGTCTCTCAATGTTTCATTGAAGTTTCTTTCACAAATGTTTCACAACAACAACAAAAACAGAATTCTTTTTTTCTGTAGTTCAGTAAAAATATTTAAACTCAAACGATTTAAACTTAAAATTAATAGTAGTTGATTTTATTGAAAAAAAAAACAAACAAACATATTTCTGTACATAATAAAAAAGTAATGGAGGTTTAATAAACATTTGTGTATTGATGTTATTTAAAACCAGCAGTATCTCGTAGAGATACTTAAATACTAGGTTCTCTTAATTGGGGAATTGCTATTATTAAAGTAACAAATTTAATAATTTCTTGCTAGACTTTGTGCACAACATACTAAATATTCTAAATGTTAAATTACTGGTGGGATAATCTATTAGTAATTAGTAATTATTTTCTGTTTCCCAACCTGAAAAGGCGTGCCTCCAAAGAAAGAGATTTGAATGAAATGAGGAAGTCGTTGACGCATTAACGTTTTATACTCTTACAATAATAAGGGATCGATATTAGTGTTAAGAAATATACGCTTGCTTACACTTTCACGAGGTTATTGATACTGAACTTATAGTCTAAAGTGGTGGTTTTAAGACACCGCGTTGGTACATTCTTTATCTATAGCCTCCGACACTTGCATCTCGCCTCGAAGACTGAGGAATTAGCCCGGCACTTTTAAGCCCACATGTACCTATGGGTCCCATGCGACTTTAACTCTGCTGGTAGTCAGCCACAGATGGCAGCTGTTATGGCGTTTGCTTCAAGTAATGAGCTGCAACAAAGGCACCATCAACAAAAAATGTAATCGGTGCAAGCTATAGAAGCAGGAAATATAGACACAATCATTCACAATGCTCCATAGAATGATGGAATCTCCCAAATGCAACATCATCATTACTTACATCACCAACTGCAGCAGCAACAGCAGCAACAACAACAGCAGCAACAACAACAGCAGCAGCGGCGGTTGGTACACGGACAGAATAACACGATGGTGAATACAGGTAATGATCAACTTTAATGAATTTCATTAATTTTAGCTATGGTATGCTATCTTATCTGTATTGTTTCAGCCTGGATATTGAAGCCTCTCTTTAGGATGCTGCAATAGACAGCCTAGCCTGTGGGGAGTTCTATGTAGAGCTCAATTAATTAATGCTCAAGGGGAGTACTGGTGCAATAAAACGAAAGAAAAAAAAGAAAGTAGGAGACTTTTTATACCCCCAAACCATTGAAAATGGTCAAAAAAGGGTATACTAACTTTGTACAAATGTATATAACAGACAGAAGGAGGCATGGGGGACCCATAAACTATTTATATTCTTGCTCAGGATCACTATCCAGCTCGATTGATCCATGTCTCTCTGTCTGTCTGTGTAAACGCACACATCTTAGCTATTATAAGCGCTAGAGACACACCCTACTCGGAATGAAGTGTTCTAAATACTGTGAAGACTCAACATTTTGAGCCCCACAAGTTCAGGTATATTTAAGTAGTTTTAAGGAAATGAAGTCACCCAACGGAGGGAAATTGGAAATATTTACAGCTAGGCAATGAAGCCACACGTTGTTATTAGTTATTTAATTTGTTATTATTAGTTATTGTAAAGCAATGAAGCCATTAGGTATTTAAATCATGAAACACTCAATGAAGGGTATGTGATAGTCAGACTACATAGAAGGTAGGAAACCGATACGCCCCATAACCATAATTATAGGGTATATAGGCTCGCTCACCAAAAACCCACCACCATGTTTATACCTAAGATAGGAGCAAGCGAGATAGTAGCGACCGGCCAACTAGTGCAAACAGAACAACAACAGCGAGCGCACGCAAATGAGCGGCACTCTCAGCGTAATCACCACATGAGCTCCCACTTGAGCGGCTCACTCAACAGCTGGAGAGAGCGCAAGCACATGAGCGCACTCAAGATCGGCGCTCTCAACGCAGACATCCGCGCATGAGCGACTCACTCAATAACGAGAGAGGGAAAACACACGCACGCAAACAGACAAGAGTATGTCACTTAAACGGCAATACATTCACTCACGCACTCAAACGGGAGCGAAAATGAACGAGAGACAAAATGCAGCGGAGGCAACAGGGCTTTTTGAGTGGAACCCGCAAAACACAGATGAGCGCCGGCAAAACAGTTGAGCAAAAATTCGACCCTTGAAGGAGCTAGATGTGCTAGTGCCAGTAGTGAAACGAGTGCCAAGAGGAAGACAACCAGTTGCGACAACGAGGGATCAGGAAACAAGGAGAAGATCTACGACACCAACGAAACCAGCAAGGAAACAAAATAAGAAAAGAACACCGAGAGACGAGTTTCAACAAGCCAAGACAGGAGACAAAAAAGGTGAACGAGATGAAAGAAATTAGGGATAACAGTGCGCGGTGCTAGGCAGGGTCATAGGGCAAATAGAGATAATAAAAGAATGTACCTAATATTAAGGAAAAAAAACAACAAAGAGAAATACAAATTAAAAAAAAAAAACGGTACAGTCAGTATCTGACTGTATAAGGCCATGGATTATCAAAGTATACCGTAGGCAATAGGTGCAATGTAACATATGCATTTCTAGCACGTACCAAATTTCATTACATGTGCTTCTTTTTGATTTTTTTGGCGGTTTTGTCTAATGTTTCGCCATTTTCGGCTGCCAGAGATATTCAGTGGCTGAGTGGAGTATGTCCCGGACTCTAAGGCCAATGATATTGAGTGTGTTCCAGGTTGGATTGCTGCCGCGATCAACATGTGAAATTCTTTTGTATTTCATAATTTTTTTTAATTAAAAACTCAAAAACATTAATAAGGGGCGGCGGCGGTAGGCGATTTTTAAGTTTTAGTTACGCAATATATGTAATTAGAACTTAGTTTTCTTTCATCGGTACACAACAGCAACTGCAAAACTAATTGTACATATTTATGCATATACAATCGTGCAATAATGTATGTTGAAGTGGGATGCCAATACATACATGTGGATATGCAGACATGTATGTATGGGCATCCCACCGCACATTCATAACTTTACAAGGGCTTATGATCTCTGTTATTTTCTACCATTCTAATTGCAAAAGACTGGAATCTTACTGAACATGCAAAGTCATAACAGACAAAATAAAATAATTTAATTTGTTTGACTATAACTATTCTTTTAGTTTATTGGAATAAAATAAATAAACAAAAAAAAAAAAAAAAGTCTGCGCACCCGCTTCAACCGGGAGTTGAACTCACGCACTCTCTCGCAGCCGTCCGCCACTCTAACCACTCGGCCATTGCCTCGCTCCTTCGCCCACCGGCAAAGCAGCATTGTGAACCAATTCTGTTACCATACAATGCAAATAAAAAGTTTAATAAAATGCTGTGTGTCCGACGCTAGATTTGAACTTCGGTATGCTTGCGTAAATTAGATCTGCTTAAGTATTACAAGTATATGTTCAAAGTGCGTTTAATTCGTATCATATCTCACTTATTTATAGACCGATTTAAATGAAATTTTCACATAACGCCCGTGGCAAGGTATTTGTCATATAAGATATACAACTTTGGTTTTTGAGCTAATATTGTTGTTTTTAAATAGTTATTACTGATTTACAGAGGCGGGAAGGGGCGTGTCCAAATTTTAAAAAAACTTTGAGACACTGCAATATATACGTATGTTGTCACAAAATTTGATGACTCTAGCTCTTATAGTTTCTGAGATCCAGGTGTTCATACAGACAGACAGACGGACAGACAGACATGGCTCAATCGACTCGGCTATTACTGATACTGCTGATACTGATTCAGAATATATATAGTTTATGGGGTCGGAGATGCCTCCTTCTGCATGTTACGCACATTTCCGTTCCGACAAACACAATAGACCATGAATTTTTTTAAAATCCATGGCCTAAAAATATGAACGCTATAGTCAGGTGTTGACTGTATAAGACCATGGATTATCATAGTATACCGTAGGCAATAGATATAGGTATGCATTACATGTGCTTCTTGATTTTTTGGCAAGAGCTAAGAATGCATTGTGCGTTTTCTCGCTCTGTCTAATGTCTCACCATTTCCGACGACCGCGAAAGTTGTTCAGTGGCTGAGTGGACTATGTCTCGAATTGTAAGGCCAATGATGTTGAGCGTTTTCGAGGTTCGATTGGTGCGGCGATCGACATGTGAAATTCTTTTCTCTTTAATTATTTTTCATTAAATAAATTAAAAGCTCAAAAACATTAAAGAGGGGCTGCGGCGGATAGGCGATTTTTAAGTTTTTGTTACGCAATATATGTAATTAGAACTTAGTTTTCTTTCGTTGGTACACAACAGCAACTTCAAATCAATTGTACATATACGTATGTATGTACATACATGCGTGCAATATTGTCTGTTGAACTGGGACGCCAATACATACATGTGGATATGCAGACATGAATGTACGGGGGTCCCACTCGCACATTCATAATTTTATAAGAGCTTAAGATCGCTGTTATGTTCTTGCATTCCACTATAGGAAATTTGACTCGTTTTTCTGGCCAAAACCCATTTCCTGAAAGTTGGAGAATTTAAATAATTTGAACTGCAACGCATTCATAATAGATCAGTATTCAATGTGGCGTACCAGAAATCTCAATAGGTGGCGCCACTTCGAAGAAAACCAGCTGATAAACGCAGCTGTTGCAACTGCACAGCAGATAGTATTGATATATGAAGCTCTGTGTTGGAGCGCTGTAGCTTTAAACATTAGATTAAGATAAAAATAGATTGAATTACATTGAAATACATACAATATATAGAAACATAAATTGAAATAACATAACATGTAAAACGTACAACTCTTATACTCCGTCAACGCTCGTCTTTGCTTCGGCTGTTTAATCCGCTGCAAAGAGGCCAAAGAGAGTAGCTAATGTATAATAGAATTAGTCTGATTTCGATCTTGAGCAAATAAACATATACACCAATAATCTTTTAATACCGGGTCAAATTCGTTCTTTTTGTTAATTTCGCGTCTGAAAAACTATTCAGATTTCTCACTCTGATTGCAATTTTCAAATTTGAATGGGCGGTGCCACGCCCACCATTTTTTATACCCTTCGACCATTGAAAATGGTCAAAAAAGGGTATACTAACTTTGTGCAAATGTATGTAACATATCTCATAAAGTATATATATTCTTGCTCAGGATCACAAGCCGATTCGATTGCTAGTGGCTGAACAATTAGAAACTCGCTATATCAAGTGTATCTCGCGCTCGAAGACTGAGGGATTAGCCCGGCATTTTTCAGCCCATGTGTACCTATGGGTCCCATGCAACTTTAATTTATTATATTTGTCAATGTAATAAAACAGAATGAAATGTCTATATTTTGTCATTAAGGTCGTCCTATTCTAAAAGGCACTCTTAACTCTGCTGGCAGCCAGCCACAGATGGCAGCTATCATCATCAACAAAGAATGAAATCGGTGCAAGCTATATAAGCAGGAAATATTGACACAATCATTCACAATGCTCCATACAACGATGGAATTTCCCAAATGCATTATCATCATTACTTACATCACCAACAGCAGCAGCAACAGCAGCAACAACAACAGCAGCAACAACAGCAGCAGCAGCGACCGCAAGTTAGATATCGGTTGGTACACGCACAAAATAACACTATGATGAATGCAGGTAATGATCAATTTTAGCTATGCTGTCTGTAATGTTTCAGCCTGGCTATTGAAGCCTCTCTTTAGGATATTCTTGCTCAGGATCACAAGCCGAGTCGATTGAGCCATGTCTGTCTGTCTGTCCGTCTGTCTGTGTGAACGCACCGATCTCAGCTATTATAAAAGCTAGAGTTACCAAATTTGACAGGAAGACTCCTGTGTACTATAAGCTGATCAAGTTTATTTCAAATGTTAGGTGCCACGCCCACCGCCCCCCGTAAATCAAAAATTTAATTTTTGAACTCAATTTGTAAGCGCTGTATAAAAGATACAACTTTCTGAATTTAACATATACTAAGCTGAATGAAATATCTACGTAGTCTCCAAATTACAATCCGATCGAACAATAAACACAGAAGTTATTTAAGAAAGTATTAGCATAAAACCAAGTGCTTCTGTCAGCTAACAAGAGAGGCGGGCGAGCGCGAAGCGCCAGCTCCATCTGTCGGGATTAATTTCAAAGCATGTGCATATGCATATGTTTAAGAATTTAACAAATTCAACGGGAACACGCGAACACTGTCGCGTTTTTGCGCGACTGTTGCTCTCATTTTTAGAAAAAACCGGAGTTTAATATCTCACTCCGTTCTTTAGTTATTAATTTTGGCCAGAAAACCGGGTCAAATAGTGCATTCTAATTGCAAAATATTGAGAGCAAAACAAAATAACGACATCCAATAAGAATCATATTGAATTTGCAGTCATAACATACAAAATACGGAGAGTGACGGTATTAGAGAACGCATTGTTTACTTTTGGCTGGCGTCTTTGAATTTATAAATAATTAATATTATTTATAACTGTTATAATTTTATTGTCTGTCATATTGCATAATAAATATGAAATGAAATTTAATTAAATAATTTAATTGGTATGTAGCGGCTATATTACAGCCCGCTTGACTGTAACTTCTCTTTTAGTTTATTAGAATGAAATAAAAAACAAAATAAAATAAACTAAGAAATAATTAATAAATGAAAATTCGCGCCCGCCTCAACCCAAAGTTTAATACACGCACTCTCTCACAGTCTTTTGAATTTGCCCTCCGCCACTCTAACCACTCGGCCATAGCCTCACTCCTTGGCCCATCGGAAAAGCTGCATTGTGAAGCAATTCTGTTACCATGCAATGCAAATAAAAACTATAAAATACTGTGTGTCTGACGCTAGATTTGAACGATTTGAAGATTCGGTATGCTTGCGTAAATTAGGTCTGCTTAAGTATACATGTTCTAAGTGAGTTTAATTTGTATCATATCTCACTTATTTATAATACGATTTAAATGAAATTTTTAAGGGCGTGTCTAAATTTAAAAAATCTTTGAGACACTGCAATATATACGTATGTTGTCACAAAATTTGAGGACTCTAGCTCTTATAGTTTCTGAGATCCAGGTGTTCATACAGACAGACAGACGGACAGACGGTCAGACGGATAGACAGACATGGCTCAATCGACTCGGCTACTGATACTGATTCAGAATATATGTATGTATATAGTTTATGGGGTCGGAGATGCCTTCTTCTGCCTGTATCGCACATTTCCGTTCCAACAAACACAATAGACCATGAATTTTTTTTAAATCAATAAAAACCAAACATTGAAACAGAAGAAGTGCTGTGTGTTTTCAATTTGTTGTGAATGAAAAGCCACAGTACTTGCTGAGAGTCCCAGTTGTGAGAGGCAAAGAACCACTCAAACTGGAGGCGGCGCATAGAGGGTGACTTTTTGAGTCGTCCAACCGTGGGGTAGTAATATAGTATGGGCCACAGCCCCACAAACCCACAGGTTTGTTTTTTACATGTTTATTTTAAATGTCGTGTTTCTTTTAGGTGCGTGTGTATGTATGAGCATGTGCTTGTGTGTGTAGGTGCGAAAAATCAGCATTCCGGCGCAGAGGAGTAACGCATGCCGGTGTGTTCTCATTGTACTGAAGTTTCACTGGTGCGACTACGGTCAATACCCATCGCATACTATGAAGCTTCCAGTACATTCGCAGGGCGAAAGCCTCAGAGCTGACGGTCGATATCCCGGTCCTGAGACTCTCAAACTGTGAAGAGGACACTAGGTATGCTCTACTTTCACTGTTACCGGTTGCTGACGCCACACCATTCTGCGCCTCACCTTCAAGTCGGCCTCGCCGTTTAAAAAGCCTTTGCCTGCCCCCCTCGTTGACCCAAACAATACCACTCCCTCGTCCAGGGTCTCAGCACCATTTACAAATAACTTGTAAAGGTAGCCCTGGCGCAACTGAGTCCACCTCAGCCCTAGAACGCTACCTTACAGGCAGTGCGGCGGCAAAGTCGTCCAGTCCGACACACACACTTATTTTTACGTGTAAGTGAGAAAATCAACAATTATTTATTTTATTGTTTAAATTTCAATGTTCTACAATGACCATTTCGTTTTGATTGCTTTAATTTCTCTTGCAAGTAGACATTCGTACGTACCTACATATACATATATGCATACGCGCATGTGCAGCGGCAAAGCTTTTACCGCCGGCTCAGAGATGATGAGTGCGTATTTATGCTGTAGTCTATGCTAATATACATACAAACATACATACATACATACTGAAGCTCGAGCCGTATATACATACTGACATTGAATTGTCTGCTTTGCTAACAAATTAAAAACAAATACATAGTTCTTTGCTTAATTCCATGCTAAATTATTAAATGCAAAAACAACAAACAATATTAAAACCGACTAAAATTCACTTTTACTTATGCCTATATATCTATATCTATAATTACATAATATATATAAATATATATTGTTAAGATATACTCTATTATGTTAAGCCTTATGTTATCAAGTGTGACCTTTATCGATATACTATTGTAAACTAATTAAGTTATCGGAAACCCTATCGATGGGATAGCGTTGTATAAGAGCGTCACTATCGCATCGATAGGATAGTGTTGTGGAACACGAGAGAGGTGAGCGTCACTATCGTTTAAGAGCGCGAAGGAAACACATTGTAAAAAGTTGAAAAGACCGCAATAAATAATTTAAACAATAAAGAATTGTCTCCACAACTTCAGAAGTGGGATAGATAAACGCCAAACAAACGAATTTAAAAAAAAAAAAAACTCAATATAAAAATTAAACTGCGAATTCCTGCAAATTGATAACACAACCCCACAAAAAAAAAAATTGTCATGATCTGGGTATGCGGCATATGCAGTTATATGTATTTTGGGACGCTGAATCGAATCCGGGGTCAGAAATTCTCCATCACATCTGGATTTCGACCTAACCTCAAAAAAACTGAAAAATCTTTGGATATCCGCCAAAAGATATAGAATCGTGATCTGGGCATGCGATATATGTTTTAACACGTACTTTGTCCTTCTAAGTCCGACTCCGAAGTCAAAATTTAGCACGTCTGAATTTCGACTTAACCTCAAAAAACTAGAAAAATTTTAAAGCCCCAAAAAATAATGGGGGGTCATGATCGGGTCAAACGATATATGTTTCTATATGTTTTTGGATCTTCCGAGTTCGAATCAAAAAAAAAACTATCCTATCACGTCCGAATTTTAACCTAACCTAAAATTTTTTTTAAAAACTTCCAACATTTTTATTTATTTTTTAACATTGGATTAGGGTGTATTTAAATTTAATATAAAAAAAGCTTTTCTGTTGGTATACCCCCTTTTGAGCATTGTTTTATCTGTATTCGCAATAGATTCCTTTAAGTAATGAATTTTTTCTTCAAAACTGTATTTTAACTAATAAAAAACATAAATCAAATACGTGATTATACATACTTGCATAAATGCCAAAATAAATTATCAAAAAATTTTAATATTTTGAAAGTTTTTCAAAATTTGTTTAGGTTATGTTGAAATTCAGACGTGATTGCCTGGTTTTGACATTGGATTCGGATTCGGAAGGTCCAAAAACATATAGAAACATATATCGCATGACCCGATCATGACCCCCCATTATTTTTTTTTAGACTTTAAAAATTTTTCATGTTTTTTGAGGTTAAGTCGAAATTCAGACGAGCTATATAAATTTTGACTTCGGAGTCGGACTTAGAAGGACAAAATACATGTTGAAACATATATCGCATGCCCAGATCACGTTTCTATATCTTTTGGCAGATATCCAAGGGTTTTTCAGTTTTTTGAGGTTAGGTCGAAATCCAGACGTGATGGAGAATTTCTGACCCCCGGATTCGGATTCAGCGCCCCAAAATACATATAACTGCATATGCCACATACCCAGATCATGACAATTTTTTTTTTTTGTGGGGTTGTGTAATTGTCGGCAAGTTTCTGCATTGACGCCGGCGTGTCGCGTCAATTTTGTAAAGTTCCATTAAATTTCATCATGGAAAGAGAACAAATAATTGCATGGCTCCTGAGAAATGAAATTCAATTCGACAAGAAGGCGAACACCCGAAAATTGGAAAAATTTGCTAAGGACCATGGAGCACAATTTGACAGTATGGAAACTGCTATAAAAGCGGCAGACACAGAACAACAGTATTCTGAATCAGACGAACAGCCCATAGCAGCTGTAGAGGATTTGCAAATTTCTGACTAAAGCGAAAAGTTAAAGAAAATCCAAGAAGAACAAGCAATTGTTGAAGCTGAAATTGAACTATTACAGAAGAAGAAGATTCTGGAAAATCTACGCGGGACTTCAAGCAGAAATCGCGCAGAAGTGGATGACGTAATGACCGCCATCTTTCCATTTAGCGGCGAGCATGCAGCAGATCCGCGCAAGTGGCTGAATGACTTTGAACATACATGCGACACCATGGACGGCGATGATATTTTTTAAATTGAAATGCGTACGACGACTTATGAAACCAGGATCAAATGCCGGTTGGTTTCTTCGTGTGGATCAGTCCACGTCCTACGGCGAGTTCAGACAATGCTTTCTTCAAACATTTGACCGTTCGCATTCCGTAGTCGAGGTTGTTACGCTACTCAAATCGACGGTGTTCAACAACAGCAAGATGTCATTCCTGGCCTACATCTTTCAAATGCAGGATATTGCGTCAAGAGCACACATCGAGGAATCTCAGGTCGTGCAGCTAATCATCGAAGGACTGCAGGATTTCACCTCTGACGTAGCTGTGTTATATTCTGCTTCCACCATAGAGGACCTGAAGAAATTATCTTTCCGTTACTTCGAAATGCGTAATAAGCGTCTACGCAATAACATCGCCACACCGAAGGAGCCAAATACACCGACTTCTGTTAGATGCTTTAACTGTTCTGGATTTGGACACATGGCAACGGATTGTGTTCAGCCTAAGCGAGCTAAAGGGTCATGCTTCAAATGCGGATCGTTAGATCACACCATCAAAAACTGTATCATAAGCGCTCCCAAGCATATGGTAGCCATTATTAAGGACACTGCTAACCCGGAATCTCCAGAGATTCCAATTGTTAATACGGTAAGAATCACTTTCGACATTGAGGGTCTTTCACATAGTGATATTATTCTTGTTTGCTTGATACTGGTAGCGCCATTAGTTTAATTCGACGTTCCGCCATACCGCAAAGTTTAACAGGAGATTCGCTTTATGGTACACCATTTGTGGGACTAGGAAATTTTCGGCTTTGCACCTTCGGAAAATTAATTGTTAAGATTACTTTTGAAAACATTACAAATGAAGTTTTGCTTTACGTTGTCCCGGACGAATGTATGCCTTATCCAGTATTGTTAGGAAGGGACTTTTTGAAAACATTTAACTTAAAACTTTCTTACCAAAAGCAAAATGAAATTGCGCCTATTGAAGTTATGGCAAATAAAGATATTTTGAAAATTAATGACAAAATTCTGCATTGCATTTATAGCTCATTGACAAATGATATTAATATAGAATATTGCAAATTGTGCAACAAGCAAATAGTAAGAAAACCTTCTGTTACGACTTCCGTTGAATTGATAGATAAACCTTCTGTTACGACTTCCGTTGAATTGATAGAAAATTGTAAAACTGCAGATATTGCGGTTATTGATAGTTTTATAATGAATATTGACATAGACGAAGAAATTGAACAAAATATATGTCCCGATTTAAGTAGCGAACATTCCAATAGGGTTTGTGAAGCCATTAAGGAAAACTATTTGAGTATCGAAAACATTCCAATGGCAGATCATAATTACGAAATGAAGATCATATTAAAATTCGATTTACCAGTTTATTGTGCGCCTCGTAGAATATCATATCATGATCTTAAAGAAATGGAAATAATAATTGATGAACTTCTGGCCTTTGGGCATCTTCGACCTAGTAATTCTCCGTACACTTCCGCAATTGTCCTTGTAAAAAAAAAGGATGGCGGAAAAAGAATGTGTGTAGACTATAGAATTAAATAAGATAACAGAAAAAGATGGCTTCCCAATTGCAAGAATAGACGATTGTTTAGAAAAACTAGAAGGTAATAAGTTTTTTAGTATACTTGATTTGTAAAGCGGTTTTCATCAAGTCAAGGTATCGGAAGATTCGATCAAATATACGGCTTTTGTAACACCAAATGGTCAATATGAGTATCTTAAAATGCCTTTTGGTCTAAAGAACGCACCCGCAGTTTTTCAGCGCTTCATTAATTTTGTTTTAGAACCAATTGTCAAAGATGGAAAGGATGCCGTTTATATGGACGATATTGCTATTGGCACAAAAACATTTGAGGAACATATTCTTCTGTTAAAAAGGATCTTAACAAGGTTATCCGAATTCCGTCTAGAATTAAAGCTGTCAAAATGTAAATTCTGTTTTCCGCAAATAGACTTCTTGGGATTCAGTATAAGCAAAGATGGAATAAAACCAAATAATAGCCATATGTTAGCAATTAAGCACATTGCTATTCCGAAATGTGCCAGTGATATTGAAAAATGTTTAGGGCTTTTCTCATATTTTAGACGTTTCATTCCCTCCTTTTCCAGTGTCGCAAAGCCTCTTCGACTATTGACAAGGCCCAACTTAGAATTTAATTTCACGGAAGAATGTTTACAAGCATTTAAGTATTTGTGTGATACGCTTACATCGGAACCTGTGTT
Organism: Zaprionus taronus; assembly: GCA_018901805.1. NCBI lineage: Eukaryota > Metazoa > Arthropoda > Insecta > Diptera > Drosophilidae > Zaprionus > Zaprionus taronus. The sequence goes on from JAEIFH010001135.1 coordinate 78,455, forward strand.
AGCATTATATAATTCTGGAAAAGCAACTGAGCTTCACTGTGATGCCAGTCAGTTAGGTTTTGGAGCGATTTTGCTCCAAAAGCAAGAAGACTGTAAATTCCACCCGATTGCATATTTTTCACAAGCTACAACGCCAGAAGAGGGAAGGTATCATAGTTTTGAATTAGAAACATTAGCAATCATTTACGCATTTAGGAAATTTAGTATCTATTTGGACGGTATAAAAGTTAGAATAATTACAGACTGTAAAGCACTAATCCTAACATTGGAAAGGAAAAGTGTTAATACAAGAATAGCCAGATGGGCACTAGAACTGTCAAACTATAATTGTTCAATTCAGCATAGAAGCGGAAAATATATGATTCATGTAGACGCCTGAAGTAGACTTTTTGATTCTACCGCAAATCTTCCAAACTTAGGATATTTTAATAACACTGTTTCCGTTATTGAGGAAGATAGCATTGACATTCAATTGCAAATAACCAAAAATCGTGATAATGTTATTTTACAATTAAGGGATAATTTAGAATCGGGCCCAGTTAAGAATTTCGAGCTGGATGATGGAATTGTGTATCGAAAAACTAATGATGGAGCATTGCTTTTATATGTACCTTCCGAAATGGAAAACAATATAATTCGTGTAGTGGATGAAAAACTATGTCATCTTGGGTCAGCAAAAGTATGTAGTTACAGAAATTAAACGTTACTATTGGTTTCCTAACATGCACAAAAAAGTTCGAGATTTCATATGCAATTGCCTTAAGTGCATCATGTATTCAGTTCCGCGTCATGCAAATTATCGTACACTGCACAACATTCCGAAAAAACCAATTCCGTTTGACACACTTCACGTTGATCATTTTGGCCCTCTTCCGTCAATCGCTTCAAAGAAAAAACATATACTTGTGGTAGTTGACGCATTTACGAAGTATATAAAGTTGTATCCGGTGAACACTACAAGTACGATTGACCTAAAAGGCTGCCTTAATAAATATTTTGAATGTTATAGTCGACCAAGGAGAATAGTAAGCGATAGGGGAAGTTGTTTTACCTCTTTAGAATTTTCAGAATTTCTATTGAATAACAATATTGAACATGTTAAAGTAGCAACTGCCTCTCCTCAGGCCAATGGCCAGGTCGAGCGAATAAATAGAATTATTAAGTCGATGATTTCGAAGATCTCGGAACCAATTCAGCACTCTGATTGGTACAAACTATTAACCAAAGTGTAATATGCAGTTAATAATTCTGTCCACTCGACAACGAACCAAACACCAGCAATGTTGTTGTTCGGAGTCAACCAGAGACGTATAGAAATAGACACATTGACTGAGTATTTAGAAGACAAAGGAAAAACATCCCGAGATTTGGATAGGTTAAGAAATACTTCATTTGAAAAACTTAAAACTTCTCAATCAAAAAGTTCAGAGACTCACAAAAATCAATATAAACCTCATGAGAAATTTTCCAGTAACGATTTTGTGGTGGTTCGAAATGTCGATACAACTATTGGGAGAAATAAGAAATTTATAGCAAAATATAAAGGCCCATATGTTATTAAAAAGGTTTTACCAAATGATAGATACGTTGTAACAGATATAGAAAATTGTCCAGTAACACAAATGCCGTATGAAGGTATTTTAGAAGCATCTAGATTAAGAAAGTGGGCAGATTGGAGAGTCAATGTCGAGAGTGATTCAGAACCGTAACCGCATTGACTAACTAATTTACTTATTTTATTTATTTTACTTTAACTTTAAATTTATCATGTAAAAGATTTTAAATATTGTACAGCCTTGATTTGCCAATAAAGAATTGTCTCCACAATATAATTATTTATATATAGTAACATATGTACCATAGTTCACCACTTGACCACACATACACACTTACATACACTCACAAAAAAAACCACTTACATACATCAACATGCCACTTGTACATAGCATTTTATGTCTAATATTTATGTATTGCATCAGAACCCTTCAGCCTACTTAGACATAAACATCCGCAGTCCCAAATTCGTCGACAATAACAAATCAGCTACTCTGATTAATTGTAAACATTCCCACGAGAAGGGTCAAAACTGCTAACGCAGCTCAAATTCTCGGCTGATTCCTTTCCATGCGCACTCCACTCAAGAGAGCGCATAAACATAAAAGAGAGCCTTATGTACGCCCAACATAGAAGTAAATAAGACACAGCCAAGGGTTTGCTAAGCGTTCAGTTTGTAGCTTAGATTCAGATTTAATTCCGCCTTCAACTGTAAGACACGAATTGTCTCCGCGTACCAGTTAAGTTCTTGGTTCCAATAAAAATATATTTTTTTAAAACCATAAACCGTGAACGTGTAATTGGCGCAGCCGGTAGGATATGAGTTAAATTGATAATTAGTATTCGCCAAAGAACCGCGTGTGATATAAAAACCTTCGATTGCGTAACTAATTAAAAGTTACAGGAAGGCTACAATCCGCGAAAAACAAACTCAGTGCTTAGTGAATCACTCCAAATTAGTAGCCTACAAGTGTGACCGCTACTGGAAGTGAACATTTTTTTTTTAAATTTTTACATAAAGTGCTGCAGTGAAGACCACTAAAGGACAATCGTTGTCCTAGGTCAAAACCAACCAACAATCAACCAACCCAACCCTTAAACAAAAAAAAATAAAACCCTAGCACAAGTGCTAAGCGAGTAAATAAAAACTTTAATATGGCGCAACAACAACAACCTCAACAACAACCTCAACTACAACAAGTTCAACTTGGTCAGATCAGACAAATACCAACATTCACTGGTATCCCGTCGGAGTTAAGCTCTTTTATAAGACGAATAGAGTTCATCCGTGACCTCTACCCAACAACTGATGCCCGGCAAGGACACATCATATTCAGTGCCATCGAGATGCAAATCGGAGGTGAGGCTCTGCGAGTGTCCCAACTGAGCGCAGATAACACATGGAACGATCTGAAGGAATTCAAGACAAAGACACCTTTTGAGGAACTGCTAAGACGACTCTACAATACACCATTTACTAGATCGATTCGTAAGTTTATAGAAGAACTCGAAGAAAAATGTTTTGTAATAACGAATAAGCTATATTTAGAAAACAACCCATTCAATAACCACATATATGCCAACGGCATGAATAACACCGTTAAAGATGTAATAACAAGAAAACTCCCTGATAGGCTTTATATGCAGCTAGCTAGGTTCGACATAACAACTGTAAGTAAGTTGAAGCAAATCGCTCAACAAGAAGGTTGCTATGATAGCGTATGGTCCGATCGTCCCAAATCACAAAACAATCAAAATAAAAGCAATCAAACCAACTGTTCTAAAAGTAACAGTTATAACCCTAACTACAACCAAGCGTCAAGTTCAAATAATCAGAACAAAAATAACAACAATAAAAATAAAAAATAGTGAACAAAATATTGAGCAGTTATATAAAGAATTCAAACAGAAACTAGACCAGGCACAGGTACAAAATCCAACAAATTATGAAACAAACCAAGCTTCTTCAAGTGCTCCGAATCCGGCACATAAAAGGCAAAGACCTAGTACCAGTGGCCAATCAAAAATGGACACGTCCGAAAATTTTCATCAAATTGCCTCGGATAACGAAGAAGAAGAAGCCCGTTCATAAATATTCTTATGAATGATATAAAGCTCCGTTGTATCGTCGATACCGGATCTACAATTAATCTTATCTAACTTCTTTAATTTTCCCGTCAAATCCAATAAATTACAAGTTCATACCATTAACGGTATAATAACATTAAATTATAGTATAAGCTTGAAGTGGGCACAAACGTTGAAAAAGACGCATTCTATGATGATCTATCCTCAGTTCTCAACAACATACGAAAGGGTGACATCATCATACTAATGGGCGACTTCAATGCACAAATTGGTTCCGACAATACCGGATACCGACGAGTCATGGGCAAGCACGGGATAGGGATGCGCACTGATAATGGTGACCGTCTAATAGAGTTATGCATGAAACACGATTTAGTTATCGGTGGCTCCGTCTTCCCCCATAAAAATATTCATAAATATACATGGACTTCACCTGGGGGAACGACTAAAAACCAGATCGACCACATATGCATCAGCGCCAAATGGCGCAGCTCTCTACTAGACGTGCGAAATAAAAGGGGCGCAGACCTGTTTACAGATCATGAGCTCGTTCTAGCAACCATTCAACTGAAAATCATGGCCATTAAAACCTTACGCCAGGAGGGGCACCGACGTCACAACATCAACGTCGATGAGTTGAAAAATCCCACCAAAAGGAGAGAATACTCAGCCAAATTGAATGAATTGTTAGAAAATGAGGCACTTAACTGGCAAGAGTGCCATCTCGAGGCAGCAAAACAAACTCTGGGCATAAAAAGGAAAAACAAAAGACAAGACTGGATTTCTGATGACACATGGCAGTTCATAGAGTTACGCCGTCAATTGAAAGAAAGACTGAACCAGAGAGAAACTCGAGATTTGCTCAGATTCAGCTCAGCCCAGTATAATGCCATGGGTAAACTTGTCAAAAGAGCAGCAAGAAAGGATCGACGCACCAGCACCAACAAAATAGCTGACGAAGCAGAGGAAGCTGCACAAAAACACGACATGCGCACCCTCTACCGAAAAGTTAAAGAGTTGGCAAATGGAGGCACGACTAAAAATAATAATAACATGATGCTCGAAGACAAAGACGGGAAAAACATAACATCAACGGACCAACAGCGACAGAGATGGAAAGAACACTTCGATGAACTGCTGAACTACCAAGACAGCGCTAATAACGAAGCTGAAGAAGAAATCGAAGACAACGCACACACCAACAGGCGAATCAGATCTACACCACCTTCAAGAACTGAAATAGTTGAGGCCATTAAGAAACTGAAGAACAACAAAGCTCCCGGCACAGATAACATACCACCGGAGCTCCTTAAGGCCGACCCAACTACATCTGCCGCAGCGTTATACGAACATATCAGAACAGCATGGGAAAACGAATACTTCAACAACGATTGGAAAAAAAGGCATCATCGTTAAAATACCAAAGAAAGGCGATTTGAAGAAATGTGGAAACTGGAGGGGTATCACTGTACTCAACACGATCAATAAGATTGTGGCACAGATAATACTCCAACGCATTTCTCAACACATCGAAAGCCAACTACGCGATGAACAAGCCGGCTTCAGAGCGAACCGTGGTTGTATTGACCAGTCAAATACACTACGGCTGATCATTGATCGGTCCAACGAATTCCAATCCCCGCTCTATGTTATGTTCGTAGACTTCGAAAAAGCATTCGATCGAGTAGACAAGATAGAAATATGGAAAGCTTTGGCGAAGAAAGTCATTCCATCCAAAATCATCAGAGTAATTAGAGCTCTGTACTCTGAAGCTAAATGTAGTGTACTACATACCGGCGTAAGGAGTGACGAGTTCGAGGTACGAAACGGTGTGAGGCAGGGCTGTGTACTATCACCACTGCTCTTCATAACAATCCTAGACGAAGCCCTACGGCAAATTTCAACAGAAACGCTTGGCATATGGTGGAGCCCAACTCGGAAACTTGGCGACTTAGACTTCGCTGATGACATCGGTCTTATAACCAACACACACACAAGTATGCAAAAACTGATGAACAATCTATGCGCAGCTACACAATCCAAAGGTCTTAACATAAACATCAACAAGACCAAACTAATGCGCATCAACACCGATAACACCAACACCATCACTATCGGTTCACAACAAATTGAAGAGGTCAGAGAGTATTGCTACTTGGGCAGCGTAATGTCAACAACTGGTGGCACAAAAGAAGACATCAGCAGCAGAATTGCCAAAGCAAGGGCAGCATACGGTCAACTATGCACTACATGGAAGACCAGACAAATTGCAACCAGCACAAAAATTAGGATCTTCAAGGCATGTGTGCTAGCGGCCCTGTTGTACGGCAGTGAAACGTGGAGTTATACTGTACGAGAATTATCATCTGCTCAAGTATTTGTGAACAAATGCCTACGTAGAATAGTGGGAATCTTCTGGCCAGCCACCATCACCAACAGCCAGTTGTACCAGCAAACTAACTGCGAGCCACTTTAGCAAACAATAAAGAAAAAGAAGTGGAGTTGGATAGGTCACACATTAAGGAAACCACATGACTCAATATGCCACCAAGCACTCGATTGGAATCCACAAGGCAGCAGAAGAAGAGGCCGTCCGAAACAAACTTGGAGAAGAAGAGTTGACAATGAGCTAGTCGAAGCAGGAATCTCATGGAACGAATGCAAGACAACAGCCAGCAATAGAAGAAGATGGAAAGCCTTATCTGAGGCCCTATGCTCCACTAGGAGTTAAAGGACAAAAAAAAAAAAAAAAAAAAAAAAAAAAAATAAGCTTGAAACCCAGTAAACTTTGCCCCTCTAAACAGGTTTTTTATATCCATAATTTTTCGGAAAATTATGATATGTTACTAGGTAGAGACTTCTTGGAAGACACCAATGCTCAAATCAATTTTAGCAAAGCAACTGTTAATTTAAATAATTACAATTTCCTAATGCATTATGAGACCGAGCGAAAGGTAAACTCAGAAGATAATATCGATTGTATGAGCTGTTTAGAGCCATCATCTACTGATGACGAGGCAATAAATTATGCAATAGAAAATGAGTTAAAAGAATCTAACGAATTCAGACTTGACCATTTAAACAAGGAAGAGATAAGTGCTCTGACTAAAATTCTTCACGAATTTCAGACATTCAGTACAGAGAAGGTGAAAATTTGACCTTCACAAGTACCGTTAAACATGTCATAAATACTAAACATGAAGATCCGGTTTATAAAAAACCTTACAAATACCCCCAAGCTCACGACAAAGAAGTCGAAGTCCAAATAAAAGAAATGATCATTCGAAAATCGAACTCGCCTTATTGCTCACCTATTTTGATAGTACCAAAGAAGAGTGATGCATTCGGTAAAGCAAAGTTTAGGATAGAAAGCTAAACGAAATTACCGTGGACGATAAATATCCTATTCCAGTTATGGATGAAATAGTGGATAAGCTCGGTAGATCACAAAATTTCACTACCATAGATTTAGCAAAAGGTTTTCACCAAATTCAAACGGATGAAAACTCAATACAAAAACGGACATTACGAGTACACTCGAATGCCCTTCGGTCTGAAAAACGCACCTGCAACATTTCAACGTTGCGTAAACAATCTGTTAGAAGATCTTATCTACATTGATAAACAATCAGTTTATCATCAGTTTACAGTTTATTATCAGTTTACATGGATGACATTGTAGTGTTTTCCACTTCATTGGAAGAACATTTAATGTCTCTGCGTAAAGTATTTGCTAAATTAAAGGAAGCAAACTTAAAACTGCAATTAGACAAATGCGAATTTCTTAAAAAAGAAACAGAATTTCTAGGACATATTATAACAACTGAAGGTATAAAACCTAACCCAATAAAAATAAACGCAATTAAGAATTTTCCGATTCCTAAAACACCTAAACAAATAAAGTCATTTCTTGGACTTTGCGGTTTTTACAGGAAGTTTATCCCCAACTTTGCAAACATTGCGAAACCAATGACCCAAAATTTAAAGAAAGGCGACAAGATAGATCCCAAAGATATAAATTATATATCCGCTTTCGATAAATTAAAATTTCTCATTATGTCCGATCCAATTCTAACTTACCCCAACTTCGAGAAACCATTCTCACTAACTACAGATGCCAGCAATATTGCTCTAGGTGCTGTACTGTCACAGGATCATAAACCTATTTGTTACGCTAGTCGTACTCTCAATGATCATGAACTTAATTATTCGGCAATAGAAAAAAACTCTTAGCTATTGTCTGGGCCACTAAATACTTCAGGTCTTACCTTTTTGGTCGTAAATTTCAAATTCTAAGTGACCACCGACCCTTAGTTTGGCTTAATAATATCAAAGAACCAAACATAAAACTCCAAAGATGGAAAATCAGACTAAATGAGTTTGACTACCACATTAAATATCTACCAGGTAAAGAAAACCAGGTCTCAAAATAACATTACTAAAGTAATGAGATCTACTATAAAGCTTACCAACTATACTTCAAAAACACAAAGAACTTTTACAGCCAGGTATCGAAAAAACTATTGCCATTTTCAAAGAAAATTTCTATTATCCCGCGAAGTTTGCAATGTAGCAAAAACTGAGCATAGAAGTACAAAATTAATATTTGAAATAATTCCTGAAACTTTCAATCCAAGAGATAAATATGTAATGGACTTAATGGATATGATTAATAATAGACAATTTCTATCTTGCATGGATATATATTCAAAATTCGCCTCATTAGCTGAAATTAAATCTAAAGATTGGCTTGAGGCTAAACGAGCAATACTCTCAGTCTTTACCAATATGGGTAAGCCAATAGAAATCAAAGCAGATAAAGAATCACCATTTATGTACGCAGTTTTACAATTTTGGTTACAAACGGAAGGCGTCAAAATAGAAATAACAACCAGTAAAAATGGAATTTCTGATATTGAGAGATTTCATAAAACTATTAACGAAAAACTGAGAATAATTAATACCGAATCCGACCCAGAAAATAAATTAACTAGTTTTGAAACCATATTTTACATTTATAATCATAAAACTAAACATAACACGACTGGAAGAACCCCAGCCGATATTTTCATATATGCAGGACCCCCTGCTTGTGATACCCAAAATAATAAAAATAACAAAATAGATAAGCTGAACGAAACTCGTGAAGAGTACGATGTAGATACTAGATATAGGCAAGCCCCTCTGGTTAAATCCAAAACAACGAATCCAATCAGAAAAACAAGAGAAATAACAACAAACAGAAATGAGAAGCATTTTGAAGAGAAGAATAGAGGTAGCAAAATAAAAGAAAATTCAAGAAACTATGTATGATAATTCCAGCGCAACTCCAAACGACCAAAGCAGTCCGACATAATCACATATTTCTGATGGTTAATTACTATTTTTTATCATGTTTTACCCGATACGTCCATGGACAAAGTATCGAAGAGTTTTTTAGTGTACATCCAGCAGTTACACTTAGTATTCCAGAGTTTTGTAAAATTATGTCTGATGCTCCATCCGGACACACCGCTGATAATTGCACTTGAGAATTTGTAGCAAATATCCAGTGATTTCTTGCATGCATGTTTAGTAGTGTAAATGTTTTATTTGACTGTGTCAAATGACATGATGCATCTGTTCTGTTGTGAAACAATTTCATTTCGCAACTAGTTTCAGTTGTCAATTTTGTTTGTTTATTTTTGCATATAAAATCGTCAGCGTCTCTTGGGTAGCAATTTTGAAAATCCATTTCTGTCAATTCTACAAATTCATCTCGATGATCGTTGATTGCAATGAACGGAATCTTGATGTCATAGTTGATTATTCCATTCTCGGATGTTGACGGAATAGGACTGAGCTTAAATGTTTCAAGCATTTGTGTGGATACTAGTGGCAATGTAATTTTGATAATTACATGATTATTTACTATAGTTCCTTCAGCCCTCATCATTTTGTAGAGCATTAGCAAGTTGTCTGGCGTGACAGGTAGCATTTGTTCACTCTTCAGGTGCTCTCGTATTTGATTCAATTGTTCCTTTAATTGTTTTG
>JAEIFH010001136.1:0-34534 GCA_018901805.1 Zaprionus taronus
GCACTTTAAAGTTTTACGCGACACCGAATCACTCAATTGCAATTCTCTCTATCTCCATTCAGTCAATTTGAGTGAAACACTTAAGTGTGCCCATGTCACATTTTTAGACCCTCAGCTGTTTTAGCCCGTAGACCCAATAGGAAATTTGAGTGGCATCAAAACAAAACAAAGGAAAAAATTTTATTTAATTTATTGGCAGCTTTAAACTTTATATTTTATTTATTTTTTTATGTTCATTGCTAGACCTTATTTTTAAATTATTTATTTATACAATTTCGTTTAATATTTCAGTGTCATGTCAGGTTATAATTTTAAATTGTTTAAATGTTAGGAGTATTATTTAATAATGGAATAAATTAATTATAATGATTGAACCCGAGCTGAAGTAATCTCTTGTGGGGTCGCCATGCAAATAGGCAGGAATTTTGGCGACCAAAGGAAGGGCGGGCTTAACTGGCCACTTAAGATCTGTGGGCCATAGTTTACCTCCTCCTGTTTGTCTGTTTGTGTTTTATCTGTCCATGGGTTGTTTTTTTTTCTCTCCGGTCAATTATTGTTCGTCGATTTATTATGCACGTTTATTTATATAAATTATTTTAGTAGGCCGTAAACTGGGCATATTAAGGAATGCCACCCCTTAGCCGACGAGAAGTAGCCGGAAATAAAACGTGCTGCCCAGTTTGCAGATATCACCAGCTTACGGAGGTTGACTGAATAAGGCAACCGTTACAATCTTGGAAGAGTTTGTACCACTTGTAAACAGTTTTTTACTTAGAACGGTTTCACCGTATGCCACTGTCAACATTTCAAGTGTTTCCGAGCCCTTTATTTTATTTTTTATTTGATGCAAATCCTTTGATTCATATTTTTCAATAGCAAAAATCGCCGAGCACGCAAAACACTTATAACCTTTACGCCTCTCACAACCAAACAAAAATACCATACACTTGAAACTTGGTACAGATGTTCGGGAAGAGTGTACCAACATAACAAAACAAAAACGAGAGCAACAGTCGCGCAAAACGCGACAGTGGGATACCCATCGACCTATGTTCCCGTGTAGTTTAATTTGTTAAATTCATACACATATGCTTATGCACATGCTTTGAAATTAATCCCGACAGATGGCGTTCGCGCTTCGCGCTCGCCCGCCTCCCTTGTTAGCTGACAGAAGCACTTGGTTTTATGCTCATACTTTCTTAAATAACTTTTGTGATTATTGTCCGATCGGATTGTAATTTGGAGACTACGTAGATATTTTACTCAGCTTAGTATATGTTAAAGTCAGAAAGTTGTATCTTTTATACAGCGCTTACAAATTGAGTTTAAAAATTAAATTATTGATTTGTGGGGGCGGTGGGCGTGGCACCTAACATTTGAAATAAACTTGATCTGTTAATAGTACACAGGAGTCTTCCTGCCAAATTTGGTAACTTTTATAATAACTGAGATCTGTGCGTTCACACAGACAGACAGACAGACAGACATGGCTCAATCGACTCGACTTGTGATCCTGAGCAAGAATATATATACTTTATGGGGTCTCCCACGCCTCCTTCTGCCTGTTACATACATTTGCACAAAGTTAGTATACCCTTTTTTGACCATTTTCAATGGTCGAAGAGTATAATGAATAATCGAAAGTACATTGCCCGCGAAATTTGAAAAGTCACCTAACTTTTTGAACACTCCTCGTGTGTATGTACATGTATGTACGTAAATACATACATGTATCGTCGTTTTTAGTTCGGCGAAGATAAGACGTTAAGAAAACGTCATATCTTTGCACGGAATAATGTCGTTTCAAAGCGACAAAAGCTCCGCGCGGACGTATGTCGTTTTTAGTTCGGCGGAGAAATGTCGATTAGAAAACGTCATACCTGAGAGATATACCGTTTGCAAAACGATATAGCTCCTTCAGAAAAAAAGTAACATAATTCCGCCCGAAAAGTGTACTGGGCGGAGATATGTCGCTATGCCCATTTGGAGAGCAACAGTCGAGCACGCGAAAGTGGGATACCTTTCGACCAATGTTTCGGTGTAGTTTAATTTATTTAATTCACACACATATTCAAATGTACATATTTTCAAATTATTCTCAATAGATTGCGCTCGCCTACCTACCTTGTTAGCTGACACAAGCACTTGAAGTTATCCTCCTACTTTCTTGAATAACTTCTATGTTTATGGTCCGATCCGATTGAAATTTCGAGAATAAGTAGATATTGAAAAATTAGATTAGTTTATTTAAAATAACTATTATTTACCGAAAAACTGTGGTGGCTGTAATTCTGGCCGAAAACGAAAATCTGTGTGCGTTCGATTCAAAATATGTATAATAAATATATAATACTTCATTGCTTTGCCTAGCTTAACTACGGCGACGAAACGGGGCGAATTCAAAATAACGATGATAGAACTTTATTGCGCTCCCGCTCCTCACTAAATTAATTTACACTATACTTCATGTTTTTTCTTTTTATTAAACTAACTTAATTTAACAAATATAACAATCAGCTTAGTATATATTAAAGTCAAAAAGTTATATATTAAATATGTAGCGGCGCCTGAAGCCGAATAAAGTCAGGTGCCTGAAAGTAGGCAGTAGTTTTTTTTTTGTGGACTGCAAGTTTCATCGAATGAAAAATTTTTTTTCAAGCAAAGCTCGACTTGTAATGAAATGTTAATGTTAACAGCAGAAGCAGGGTAACATTACATGCTCAATTGAGTTAGGGTTGCTGTTGAAAAGCTCTACGCCTGGTTGCTTCCAAGTCAAGCCGCATGGTCGAGCCAGGCTCTCTTTCCTGTCTCGATCTTTTCCTGCTGCAATCGTCAAAGAGATCAGACGTGTTCTAATTAGTTCTAATAGTTGCAAGTGAAAATTATATAAAAGAGATTGGAAAAAAAATAGAAAATATAAATTGTGCACAATCAATTCAACTCTTGCGTTTTCGCTCTCCGCCTCGTAAGTGATATTTATTTTTTTTTTTTTGTGAACAAACAATTGTGAGGTTACAATTTGCTGTTACTAAAACTTTCACAGCTCAACGCTCAACTAAACCCTGTCTTCCTGCCAACATTGCGAAAGCAAGAAAATATAAGAAAGAATTTAACTATTTGCATCGCCAAGGTACGTAGAGTAATAGTAGCACGAAAGAGTCGCTTTCTAATTAAATTGTGGGTTTCCCAGGCGAAATTGGGCGAGTTGCCCATAGGAGCACCTTTTTTTTCTAACCTAAAAAGAAAAAAAAAGGAAAACAGCGACACCTTAGAGCACGCGGCAAGGCCTCTTAGGCCTTAACAGGCCATAACCTCAACCAATCAACGATAATTAAAACAGGAAAACACCTCATCTCTTAAATCATCTCAATCTAAATCAATCTAAACATCAACATGCAGGATTGATCAACGATCAAATCAAATCGAATGCCTAATATTTAAATCTACGCCCAAAAGCAGGCAAGAGGTTCCTGCACCAGCAGAAGGGAATTCAATTCGACGTTTAAAAATAATGCGAACATAAGAGCAGAGTTTTCATAATTAGGTTATTTTTGCCCTTCTGGCTTTCATAAATGTATTTGTTTTAAATGAATAAATAAAAAAAATGAAACATTAGGAGAATAGGAAAGTTTTGGCTCAGCTCATGTTCGCTAACAAATACAAAGAAAAATCATCTAAATAATATAATGTCACGCGGAGACAACAGAATCGCACCATATTTTCAGGAACCATGACCGGGAGATCGATCTTTCGACGTTGGAATTAAAGCCTGTGAGTTCGTTCCTTTATATATATTTTCTTTTTTATATCTTATTTGAAAATCTATTATGTTTGATAAATTTTTTTTTGTTTGTTAATTGCAACTATTATCGTGCGACATGAGCCTCCAAGCGTTATTAAATCTAAAAGATCTGAGTGAAGAAAGATAAATTTAATTGAAAGTGTAAAAATAGAAAGAAGTAAGAAGCTGAAAGAAAAGTGAGGAATTATATAAATAATTAAGAAACCTAAAGTATTACTCAACTAAAACTTAAATGCTACTATATTAGTACCTATACATTTGCTTAATTTAGAAGTGTTAAATAATTACATCTATTACGGATTCTCGCTCAAGTCGAACATTTAAACAAACAATTGAGTAGCCGATTTACTACATACCCTACTTTTATATAAATATTTAGTTTATACTTTATAATTTTTTTTTTATTATACATCATTTACGCCATTTTTTTTGTTACTATTATACATATGCAGGCGTCATTGAAAACAAATTTAATTTTTTTCTTTTTACCAATGCATTCTCACAAGAAGTGATAATACCTTGAAAGTTTTCCGTACAACTTTTTTTTTTAAATCTTTAGGTCTGTCCGTAATTATTTTTTTATAGCTAGATGGAAGACTCCTGATGCCTCCCCTACGTCCTGAATCAATGATGATAAACATGAAAGTTAACTAGTTTATATTAGAGAACTCATGCTGATGATTCCGCAGTCGTAGGGCACACAGGGGTCACCAGAGCCATGCTCTTAGGTTGGTGATCTAGGTAGGGTGGGCATTCGCGACCACAATAACACCAGTGGCTGCGCTTTTATACCAATTCTTGCGTTCTTTTCCCCTCTCTCTCACTATTCATATAAATTTTTGAATTCTTTTGTATCTCTAGTCCGGTTTAGCCTATCTAGTTCATTTTCTTGTCGCAGCACGCTCAATTCTAATCTTAAAAATTATTATAGTGTATCAGGTAATCGGATCTGTCAAAGCAAGACCACCACCCCCAAAGCCGACGAGCTAGAGCCGGATTCTAAAGCGTGCCACGCTAGCGCAGATCGTCCGAACAGAAGTGATACCGTTACACGTTACAAATACGACGCTTATAAATCAAATTGAAAAACTAAATTAGTGATTTTCGAGGGCGGTGGGCGTGGCATCCTACATTTGAAATAAACTTGATCTGCGCCGAGTATATAGGAAATTGGTGTCTCTAGCGTTTATAATAGCTGATATCTGTGTGTTTATCTGGTCAGACGGATATCCCGACAGACAGACGGAAATGGCTCAATCGACGCGGCTAGTAATCCTGACTAAGAATATATATACTTTGTGGGGTCTGCCACGCCTCCTTCTGCCTATTACATACATTTGCTCAAAGTAAGTATACCCTTTTTTGACCATTTTCGAAGATTATAAAAAGGAATAATTAAAAACCAATAACGGGGTGATTCGCCTTACGTTGAGAGCCGCTTGGCTAAGATTAGAGTTCGAATACGGATTTATTTGTGAGGGAGTTAAATACCCAAACGCTCCTGTTTGTAAATAGTGTAAATATAATATAAGCTAAAGAAATAATATAAGCTAACACTGTAACTATAAATATAATAACATTTTAGCTGACTCGAGGTCAATATCGATTCGATTTTTGCATCATAGCTTATCTAGCCGATATTTTTGCCAAACACGACAAGAACACTAGTCAAAAGACAAGGGGGGCAAGGAGCGACTAACTTGGTGATCGAAGGCAGTTTCATCTCCACACTGCTAGAACTCGTTGGGAATTCTAGTGGTGCCGAGGTGAAAACCAATTCAAAAACCAAGCTTGTCTGTGTGTTGTGTTTGGGTTTTTTGCATTGAATTCTTCTTCGAGAATTCCTGATTGCAGTTGCACTTAGTTAAAGGGCATAAAGCTCCATCTGTGTAGGCCATAAAGCTCTTTCGGGTAGAGATTGTGGTTTTTAATAAGGTGCTTACGACTTACATTTGTTAATAACATTTTAGCTGACTCGGGGTCAATATCGATTCGATTTTGCATCATAGCTTATCTAGCCGATATTTTGCCAAACACGACAAGAACACTAGTCAAAAGAAAAAGCGGGCAAGGAGCGACTAACGGTGATCGAAGGCAGTTCTCCACACGCTAGAACTCGTTGGGAATTCTAGTGGTGCCGAGGTGAAAACCAATTGTGTTGTGTTTGGATTTTTTGCTGCATTGAATTCTTCTTCGAGAATTCCTGATTGCAGTTGCACTTAGTTAAAAGGTGCATAAAGCTCTATCTGTGTAGAGCCATAAAGCTCTTTCGGTGTAGAGCATTGTCCGGCGTGTCTACCGTTATTTTTAATAAGCGTGGCTTACGACCTACATTTGTTAATAACATTTTAGCTGACTCGAGGTCAATATCGAAACTGAAAAACCTTTGGATATCCGCCAAAAGATATAGAATCGTGATCTGGCCATGCGATATATGTTTTAACATGTAGTTTGTCCTTCTAAGTCCGAAGCAACTTGCAAAAAGATGGTTTCAACGGTTCAGAAATAATGATTTTGATGTAAAAAATGAAGAACGTGGAAGACCACCAAAAAAGTTTGAAGACGCCGAATTGCAATCGATATTGGATGAAGATGACACTTTGAGCCAACAGCAAATGGCAGAAATATTAAATGTTGCACAGCAAACGATTTCTGACCGTTTAAGAGCTATGGGAAAGATCCAAAAGTGTGGAAAATGGGTGCCACATGAATTGAATGAAAGACAGATGGAAAACAGAAAAAACACTTGTGAAATTTTGCTTCAAAGACACGTAAGAAAATCGGTTTTGCATCGAATCGTTACTGGCGATGAAAAATGGATTTATTTTAAGAATCCTAAACGGAAAAAAATCATGGGTTAATCCAGGACAACCATCAACATCGACCGCAAAACCAGATCGCTTCGGCAAGAAGACAATGTTGTGTGTTTGGTGGGACCAGAAAGGTGTGGTGTACCACGAGCTCCTTAAACCTGGTGAAACAGTTAATACTGTTCGCTACCGACAACAAATGATCGATTTGAACCATGCATTGATCGAGAAACGACCAGAATGGGCCAGAAGACACGGCAAGGTAATTTTGCTCCATGACAATGCTCCTGCACACAAAGCAAAACCGGTTCAGGATACTATCAAAGCACTTGGCTGGGAGCTGCTACCCCACCCGCCGTATTCACCAGACTTGGCTCCTTCCGACTACCATTTGTTTTCATCGATGGGACACGCATTGGCTGAGCAGCACTTTGATTCCTACGAGGAGGTCGAAAATTGGGTATCTGATTGGTTTTCTTCAAAGGACGAACAATTTTACTGGCGTGGTATCCACAAATTGCCAGAAAGGTGGTCAAAATGTATAGAAAGCAATGGCCAGTACTTTGAATAAAATGTTTTTACTTTCCCGTTACTAATTATTGTTTTCTTAAAAAAAAAAAAAAACGCTCATTTCATACCGGTACACCTAGTACATAGCACGTCTGACTTTCGAATCCGAAAAAAACTAGCCTATCACGTCAGAATTTTAACCTAACCTAAAATTTTTTTTAAAAACTTCCATCATTTTTATTTTTTTTTTAACATTGGATTAGGGTGTATTTAAATTTAATATAAGAAAGCTTTTCTGTTGGTATACCCCCTTTCGAGCATTGTTTTATCTGTATTCGCAATAGATTCATATGAGTAATGAATTTTTGATTCAAAACTGTATTTTAACTAATAAAAAACATAAATCAAATACGTGATTACACATATTTGCATAAATGCCAAAATAAATTATCAAAAAATTTTAAAATTTTGAAAGTTTTTTAAAATTTTTTTAGGTTATGTTGAAATTCAGACGTGATTGCCTGGTTTTGACATTGGATTCAGATTCGGAAGGTCCAAAAACATATAGAAACATATATCGCATGACCCGATTATTTTTTGGGGCTTTAAAAATTTTTCGAGTTTTTTGAGGTTAAGTCGAAACTCAGACGTGCTATGTAAATGTTGACTTCGGATTCGGACTTAGAAGGACAAAATACATGTTAAAACATATATCGCATGCTCAGATCACGATTCTATATCTTTTGGCGGATATCCAAAGGTTTTTCAGTTTTTTGAGGTTAGGTCGAAATCCAGACGTGATGGAGAATTTCTGACCCCGGATTCGGATTCAGCGTCCCAAAATACATATAACTGCATATGCCGGATACCCAGATCATGACAATTTTTTTTTTTTGTGGGGTTGTGTTATTTTTTACAAATCATATTTGAATATTTAAAATAAAAATACAAAGTGAAATTCCAAACATTGTGTGTGTTCACCGAAAAATTATAGGCACGAGCTTAGAAAAGCGAAAGCGAATTAGAAGACCTACTAGATAAATTCAGAAAACTTAGAAGCTGAGAAAATCTGTGAAAATCTCTCTCAATATGGCAATGACCAACGAACAATTAAAAGCTATTGTAGCTATTGTTATAGGCAACGAGACTTTAGAAATTATGAAATCCCTGCCGGAATTCGAGGGTAAAAAACGAGACATACGTTTCATAGAGGAAAGCAGCTCATACAACCTATAAAGGATACGAAAGGTACTAGGGTATTTCCAAACATTATCAAGCTCTTGGCAAAATGAGGAATAAAATAAAAGGTTCAGCTGACATTATTCTCTCATCTTTTGATACTCTCATAATCAACCGCTTAGATTTCACATACGCTGATGAACGACCAGTGTATTTGATAAAGCAAGAAATGTCAACACTTCGCCTAGGAAATTGGACTCTGCTATAATATTATGATGAGGAAGAGCAAAACCTGACTCTACTCATAAACAAGACTATCATGACCTACGACAACACCGGAGACGCACCATTGTAAGGAAACAATTATCCTTTTGATTATTTAATATTTTTATTGAGTGTTGGAGGCAGCGAAGGTGCCACTTCCAACGTCAAGTTGAATCTGTTCTTTACATTGTTTTCTTAGGATCTAAGTAAGCCTAAGTATCATTGCGGAGAGAGACGGTTATGTATATGCTAAATGTTATGCTAAATGTTATGTTAAATGTTATGCTAAATGTTATATATGTATATGTATTAAGCTGCGGTGTTTGGCTCTCTTAAGCTGGAGTGCTATGGTATATGCATACTCTTGAGTTCGGTCACGTGGTCGGTGAGTGTAACAGAATGCAGACACTTGCATTTTCTGTGAGCGCGCCGATCGATTCTCTTTATGTAAACACTGTAACAGGGTGTTACAGTGTGTTCACTATGTACTTGGTACAGTAGATACAGTAGATACTCTTGGTACAGTAGATATTTAATATGTATGCATACTACATCTCCCTCCTTTTGAAAAATAACGTAACATTATGAAGTTATTTTATAAGCTTTTACTTAAAAGATTAATTTTTAATTAACAAAGGAAGATTTTCTTTTCTTTTTGTTTGTTTTTTTATACCCTTCGACCATTGAAAATGGTCAAAAAGGGTATACTAACTTTGTGCAAAATGCAAATGTATGTAACAGGCAGAAGGAGGCGTGGCCGACCCCGCAAAGTATATATATTCTTGCTCAGGATCACTAGCTGAGTCGATTGAGCTATGTCTGTCTGTCTGTCCGGATGTCCGGATGTCCGTCTGACCAGATGAACACACAGATCTCAGCTATTATAAACGCTAGAGATACCAAATTTGGAATGAAGGTTCCTATGTACTCGGCGCAGATCAAGTTTATTGCAAATGTTAGGTGCCACGCCCACCGCCCCCACAAATCAATAATTTAATTTTTGAACTCAATTTGTAAGCGCTGTATAAAAGATACAACATTCCGACTTCAACATGTACTAAGCTGAATGAAATATCTACGTAGTCTCCAAATTACAATCCGATCGGACAATAATCACAGAAGTTATTTAAGAAAGTATGAACATAAAACCAAATGCTTCTGTCAACTAACAAGATAGGCGGTCGAGCGCGATGCGCGAGCGCCATCTGTTGGGAAAAATTGTAAAGCATGTGCATATGCATATGTGTATGAATTTAACAAATGAAACTACACGGAAACATAGGTCGAATGGTATCCCACTGTCGCGTGCTGCGCGACTGTTGCTTTTCTTACTGGTTGTATATACAGCCCCAAACCATTATTGATCCTCCACCGTGCTTCACGGTTTGCTTCACGTTTTGGTGACTGGACTGTGGGATCTCTAGTCCAATACCAAGAGCGTCCATCTGACTCGAATTTGGTTTTTCAGGTTATATGGTCAGATGAAACAAAAATTAATCGTTTCGAGTCAGATGGACGCTGTGCAAATTAATGAACCGGTGATAGAATTCACTTTGAATTCAGTATAGCCAAACACGCCTTTGAAGTCACCACTCGATCGTGCTTATTTTGCATCGTCAGCAAGCGCGGCACCCGTCTTGAAGACAGCTTTTTCATATTTAAATATGTGTGCAAAATATTGAAAACTCTTTCACGAGAGATGCCTAAAGCATTAGCAATTTCGCGAACCTTCACTCGCCGATCATCCATTACCATTTCATGAGTTTTATCAACATTTTCTGGGGTGGTGACCTCTATTGGACGTCCTGTCGGTCCTCATCAAAAATATTCGTTCGACCTCGTTTGAATTCGGCTGTCCAATATTTTATTGTTGAAATAGATGGTGAGAGTCTTTATAAACATCGTCCATTTCAATTTTGATCTCATTGTTCGATTTTTTTTTTTAAATGAGAAATCTAATAACCGCACGAAATTCCAAATTAGCCATTTCTAAGAATTTGCGAAAGTAGTCGAACAAGAAAAAGCACCAAATTAAAACGGTGTGACCGAACTTCACAAAACTTTTCGAGGCATCAGTTAATGAGTTGAGCTTTACAAAAAAATTATAAAACTTATTCAAAGAGCCTGTTTTCATGCCGAGGCCGACTACTTATCAGCCCGCCCTCGTAATTGGACAAAAGCTCTTGGGCTGCCGAACTACCACAGCAACTTATTGTAGCGCCGGAATCCAATAATGCAACATACTTCTTTTCGTCAATATGTACATTGGTGTAAATTCTATTATCACACTCTAAAAATGTAGCACAAATAATTTTTTTTCCGATCATTTTGGATTCGTTTCCAGAAATTACGTAACCGTTTGGTTGACGTTTTTCTATTAATAGTTGGGTACTAGTATCTATTCATTAAAAATCTTTTCTCGAAGAGAGTTATATTTTTCTATTCTTTTATGTAAGGGAATAAAAGAATAATGAATTTGATTTTCTGGACTGAGCTGGGTTGTTTGTGTTTCAGCATCACGAATTATATGATTGTTTATTAATTCGGATGCTGAGTTTTCCAAAGTCATATTTTGAATTGTTATGGATGTGTCTGGCTGTTGCGGCTGGACACATACTTCGTCATGTTTCCCGCTTGGGTACATTTACGACAGACAGGCTTATAAGTGTCCTCAGCTCCACAGCTGTAACAGAAAATACTACGGGGTCCTACACAACCGAAAAAATTGTGACGCTTGGTGTCACAATTCCAACATGTTGGTATTAAAGGAGTTGAACGACGCTGAATAGCTATGACTTCTTCTGTTCTTTCTTCAAAAATACGATGGTCCTCGTTATCTTCAGAACAATTAATCTCGGAAATCTGAGGACGTATACCTCTTGGTTTAAAGAATTTCAAATAGAATAAAATTGTTCATGTTTTCGAATTGTTTTTTTTGAGCCGTGAACGATTCGGAATATTTAATATTTATCTTCTATGACATATTGGTAATCATCAAAAAGCTCATTTGCATCTGTTTCCACTTCTTCAAATCAAAAGATTTGAAAAATCAAAAGATTTTTTCGCAAAAGGTGTTCCAAGTGAAATTGGTGTGGGAACGGTGAAATTTCCAATACCAATCGTTGGCTTTTCCGGAAAATAACAAGTATAAGGTCACAAAGTAATTCGTAGTCATTGTTCAGATTCTGCCTAGTTAAAGCACGAACTCGATAAATGCAAATTTCACAAAAAGGATCTGCTGTAGCTAAAGCCGCCAATGTCATCATTGCTATGTCTTACCGACATTTTGATAATACAATTTCCAAAATTAGGTAAAATCAAAAATGTCTGAATATACGAAATTAAATTTTTATTTCATAAAAAAAATAGGTCTATCTTTCTCCTCTCTTCAACAACACAAAATAATGATAAATAATTTCCAGAAACATTTGCTATTTCAATTTAATAAGTATGTAAAACTGTTCCAGATTGCTTCGAACTATTGGACAAAATCCGTATAACAAAACAGAGTTTTTTAATCCAAATGAATACGAAGTGAATTTTAATTTATATTTCATATAAATTCCTCAGAATTGTCTAGTCTCATCCTGGTCGTTCAATCCCATTAAAAGAATTGCAAACGCAAAATCCAAGGATAGATTTAGAACTTTTCTTTAAAAAAAACTATATGAAATAAATATGTAACCAAAACAAAATTTGCTGAGTGATGTAAAGTCTAGCCGAGAAATAGAGCGATGCAAGCTAAAATTTCTTCTGGGAAACTGAAAATAGTTTAAAAACTTTAGTTTAAACTAACTAGTTTATTCCCTTTTAAGCTATTTCGGTCTCATATGTTGGGCGCCATTTATATGTGTAGTGTACAGCCTAGTACGTATTAATGGCTTTCAAGCTCAGGCTAAGGTGACTGATAGAAGCCTGAGCCCGTGGAGTTTTGGGTCCGGAGGATGTGCAGTCTTGCTTTGCTCGGTCCAAGCTCGCCGGATTGGTCGGGGTTTTCCAGGCCAAACTCCCAAGTACCTACCGCATCATAAAATATAAGTGCACGGTTTAACTATCATAGTGATAAATCGGTGCCGACACACACTCTCTGGGTTTATTTATTTATTTATTTATTTAATGTCAACTAATGGCATTCGACTGGGTAAAGAGTTAACAATAAAATTTAAGAATTAAAATTGTAAAAAATATTATTAATATTATATTTTATTTAAATTAAAATTAAATTTAAAGATTAAAATTTAAAATTTAAAATTTAAAATCGGGAAAATAAAAAGAAACCGATCCAACATTTGTTGCAAAGGGATTGGGGAAAACTCAATAAAACCCAATCAGATCGGTGGATTAGTGTTAATTGTTGTTAAGGGAGGACTCTGAATTGAAAACTCTAAACAGTCTATTCTAATCAGCACAGAGAACTTGAAAGGGATCATGCAAGCTATAATTATTATGACAAAAGTCCAAGGAAAGTGGCAAAAAATTACAAGTTACTCTAGAAGGAATACAGAAATTAATTTGGTTAAGCAGAATAGGAAAATCAATGTCGTACTTGATTAGTTTGAAAAGAAACGTAACACCTAACATAATACGACGATTACTAAGAGAAGGTAGGTTAATAAGAAGCAGTCTACTAGAATACGTAAGATGGCAAGTCTACACCTGGTACCCAGTTGAAACTACGCAAAGCGAAAAGTAAAAATTGCTTTTGAACAGACTCAATTCTATCTTGGTGAATATGATATTGCGGCGACCACACGCAAGAACCATATTCAAGAATTGGACGAACAAGAGAAGTGTAAAGTAATTTTGTCGTATAAGGATCTCTAAATTCTTTGGCCCATCTTTTTATGAAACCAAGTACTCGAAATGCCTTATTGACAATTTGCGCAATGTGACGATCAAATTTCAATCTATGATCAAAGAGAATACCTAGATCGTTTACCTCGGTTATTCTTGAAAGGAAGTTTAAATCAAATGCATAGTTGAAGGCGTGATAGCTACCTCTGTAAAATGACATAACTTTGCACTTCAAACAGTTATGATGCAGCAGATTATGCCTGCACCAAGCAAAGAGCAAATCAAGATCTGTTTGGAGGAAGTTAAGTGTAGGATCACTATACGTCAAACAGAGTTTCACGTTATCAGCATACATAAGGATATTAGAGTGAAGAAGTATTGAAGGAAGATCGTTGATAAAAAGGTTAAAAAGCAAAGGTCCAAGATGGCTGCCTTGAGGAACACCAGAAGTTACTATGATTGGCTTTGATAGATAGTATTTAGAAAGAACTCGTTGAGACCTGTTAGCTAAATAATCGGATATCCACAAAATAAGCTTTTGTGGAAAACCGATTAAATTTAACTTATGAATCAAGAGATTATGATTTACGGAATCAAATGCTTTACTGAAGTCAGTATAGACGACATCAGTTTGCATTTTCTTCCGAAATCCTAAAGTAATGCGGGAAGAAAATTCTAGAAGATTAGAAGCTGTAGATCTTGCCTTTACAAACCCATGTTGATGGGGCGAAATTATCGATTTACACATAAAGGTTAATTGAGCCGTAAGATTTTTTTCAAAAATCTTAGGTATTGCAGACAATTTGGATATACACCATAGTTCTTCACATCATGGTTAGAACCACTTTTGTGAAGAGGAATGGAAAAAGAGTTTTTCCAAATAGGTTAGGTAGCTTAAAAATTGGGTTAAGAAGTGAGTCAGCACAAAATCTTAGAACACATCCTGGAACTCCATCAGGGCCAGGAGAGAAAACAGGTTTAAAAGATTTCAGATCACTAAGTAAAGAAGTTTTGTTAATAGTAGGACAAAAAAGAGTGTTAAAATTATTAATAGGGTACGGGTAAGGATGTATGGAAGAACTATACGGATTAGTTAAGTAGGTAGATTGAAAAAAGTCTGTAAACAAATCGGCTGCGGCCTGATCAGTGGTTGCTTCATTTTCTCCGAAAAATAACGAGGATGGGAATCTACTGGATCTACGTTTCAGATTGACAAAGTTGTAAAACTGCTTAGGGTCCTTAGCGAACTGCAAACGACAACGACTCAAATACTCGTTGTAACAATTTGCATTTAGAGCAATAAAGTTTGCTCTAGCAGCAATATATCTTGAAAAGTCAAAAGGTTTACGAGTAAGTTTAAATTTTTTTAAAATACCGAGATTTCAAATTTTTTTAAACTCATAAGTTCACGAGAGAACCAAGGTGGCCTGTTTGACTTTACTGGGAAAGCAAAAGGAACACATTGGTCGAAAAATGAATTCAAGGAGGAATACAAAAATGAGATGCAAGTATTTAAGTCAGAACATGAATAGAAAAAGGCCCAATCATGTTCTAAAATTAAATGATTAAGTTTTTCAAAGTCGGTCTTACGGAAACAACGTGATTTTTACTTTACGAGGAACAGATGCAATTTGCATTGGAGTAGGCAGAGCTAGAACAAGGTCAAACGTAGGATGGTAGGGATCTTCAGGATGTACTAAGGGATAAATTCTGGAGGTAGTGTTAAGAAGTATATCAGAAGAGAAAACTAAATCAAGAATTCTACTCTTACAATTAGGAATATTATTAATTTGAAATAAAGAAAGTTCTGATAGGCCATTTATAAAAGAATTATAGATAGAGGGCGCCAGAATACCGGATTGAGATGACCAACCAACTTCTGGTAAGTTAAAATCACCAAGAGCTAGTAGATAATCTCTATCAGATAGTATGGATGCAACAGTTTGAATAGCTGAAAGATGGTCCAAGTAGACGGAAATATCAGATGAGGGGGGAATGTAAGAACAGGTAATATAAATTGAAATTTGATACAGTGTTACTTTTGCACATACGAATTCTAAAAGTTCACTATGGTCAATTGAAACTAATTCAGAAGAAAGGTCTGACTTTACAGATATTAGAACACCACCTCCTGTTCGTGATAAACGATCACATCTAAAACAGGTGTACGTGTCTGGGAAAATCGAGCAACTTTCAACTTCTGGTTTCAACCAAGTTTCAGTAAATATTAGTAAGTGGTAATCAAAGGATACAGAATCAGCATACAGCTTAGAAAGCTTAGTGTTAAGGCCTCTAACGTTTTGGTAGGCAAGAAAAAGAGAAGTTACATTTTGATAAGAGAAAGAAAGACACGAACTTAGTTTTTTGTCGTCGTCGTATTAGGCGCAGTGGTCTGGTTCGGCAAAGTAAGTCTAATCGGCTGCCGATTCTTTTTTCTTTTGCCTCGAATTCTTTAACCATAATATGAGCTGGCCAAAAATCTGCCGTGCATATGAGGTTAAAGCATTCGTTGGGTACACAAAGTTTAAAGGATGATATGTCCCGTTCATAAGAGAACTTAAATTTTTCCACCTTTATCTCAGTGGCTTGTATTTTAGCTTGAATATAAGCCATGACATCATCCGATGTGAGATCAGGGGCAAGCCTGGAAACAAAGATTTGCTTCCTCGGGGGAATCCCTACAAGAGGCTTGGGCACCACTGATAAAGAATCAGTGGTTGTAGCCCTGGGTAAAGCAGACACAGGTATCGAGACTATGGCAGGAGATGACGTAGAGGGCACGTTTGGCGTCATTGGCTGCAGAGACTCGTTGTTGACAGATTCGGGAACCGAATTCTTCTGGGCCGCCGATCTCGTTACCACAGATGTGGTGATCGGTATCAACGGCTGTGCCAACGGAGTACTATCCTGAGCGGAGGCGGTCGAGGGCAGAATAACAGCAGATTGGGTTTCTTTGCGCGAAGATTTTTTTGCGCTTCGGTGACTCACTCAACAGCTGAAGGCCGTTAAATTCCGAGTCCAGCTTAGAGAACTGTTGAGATAGCGCACGAAAACCACTAAACAGCTCCCTAAAGCCTTTCCGTGTCTACCGCATAAAAGATCTCATTTCATTCTGCACCTCACGACACTCCACACAGCAGTAGTGCAGCCCAATGCGCTTAGCCAAAGCGTCAGCAGTTGTACCGTTGACGTTGGCACATTTGGCATGTACGACATTATCACACAGCCAACATGAAATGCTAGGCTGAGCGCATGTAATCTCGCTTTGACAGGTTTTAATAGCACAGACAAGTTTTCCTTCCATTATATTCAGACACCACTGTAAAAGAGTAGCCAAATAAAACGTTCAAAAAAAACTACGTAAGAAAAGAGAGCAAATGCTAAGTAGGCGAGAGCACTAGCTGTCGTTACAGTAACTGCAATAACAAATGCACAGCGCAAACAAAAGTAGGAGAGAGAGAGCGAACTGAAAAAGAGTAAGCGCGCTCGCGACAGAATCTAAAAATAGACCAAGCTACCAAGCAATACAACAACAAAGCTACAAAGAGTTGATGTAAACAAAGAAGCCAATAGCAAACCAAAGTCCAAATTACCAAACAAAAAAATACAAACGCTACAGTCAGTAGCTGACTGTATAAGGCCATGGATTATCAAAGTATACCGTAGGCAATAGGTGCAATGTAACATATGCATTTCTAGCGCGTACCAAATTTCATTACATGTGCTTCTTTTTGATTTTTTGGCGGTTTTGTATAATGTTTCGCCATTTTCGACGGATGAGAGAGATGTTCAGTGGCTAAGTGGAGTATGTCCCGGACTCTAAGGCCAATGACATTGAGTGTGTTCGAGGTTCGATTGCTGGCCGCGATCAACATGTGAAATTCTTTTGTATTTCATAATTTTTTTTAAATAAATTAAAAACTCAAAAACATTAATAAGGGGCGGCGGCGGTAGGCGATTTTTAAGTTTTAGTTACGCAATATGTAATTAGAACTTAGTTTTCTTTCGTCGGTACACAACAGCAACTGCAAAACTAATTGTACATATTTATGCATATACAATCGTGCAATAATGTATGCTGAAGTGGGACGCCAATACATACATGTGGATATGCAGACATGTATGTATGGAGCATCCCACTCGCACATTCATAACTTTACAAGGGCTTATGATCTCTGTTATTTTTTACCATTCTAATTGCAAAAGATTGGAATCTTACTGAACATGCAAAGTCATAACAGACAAAATAAAATAATTTAATTTGTTTGACTGTAACTATTCTTTTAGTTTATTAGAATAAAATAAATAAAAAAAAAAAAAGTCCGCGCACCCCGCTTCAACCGGGAGTTGAACTCACGCACTCTCTCGCAGCCGTCCGCCACTCTAACCACTCGGCCATTGCCTCGCTCCATCGTCCACCGGCAAAGCAGCATTGTGAACCAATTCTGTTACCATACAATGCAAATAAAAAGTTTAATAAAATGCTGTGTGTCCGACGCTAGATTTGAACTTCGGTATGCTTGCGTAAATTAGGTCTGCTTAAGTATACAAGTATATGTTCAAAGTGAGTTTAATTCGTATCATATCTCACTTATTTATAGACCGATTTAAATGAAATTTTCACATAACGCCCGTGGCAAGGTATTTGTCATATAAGATATACAACTTTGGTTGTTGAGTTAATATTGTAGGTTTTAAGTAGTTATTTCTGATTTACAGAGGCGGGAAGGGGCGTGTCCAAATTTTAAAAAACTTTGAGACACTGCAATATATACGTATGTTGTCACAAAATTTGATGACTCTAGCTCTTATAGTTTCTGAGATCCAGGTGTTCATACAGACAGATAGACAGACAGACAGACAGACAGACAGACAGACAGACAGACGGACAGACAGACATGGCTCAATCGACTCGGCTACTGATACTGATTCAGAATACATATAGTATAGGGTCGGAGATGCCTCCTTCTGCCTGTTACGCGCATTTCCGTTCCGACAAACACAATAGACCATGAATTTTTTTAAAATCCATGGCCTAAAAAAAAAAAACCAATGAAAAGTTACAAGTACGAGCAAACCGTCACATGTACCAACGAAAATAAAATCAACAACAACAACAGCAGCAGCAGCTCAGCATAGGCAGCAGTAACAACTGCAGCAGAAGCAATCAACAACAACAACAACAACAGCAGCAGCAGCTCAGCATAGGCAGCAGCAACAACTGCAGCAGAAGCAATCAACAACAACAACAACAACAACAGCAGCAGCAGCTCAGCATAGGCAGCAGCAACAACTGCAGCAGAAGCAGTCACAACAGCAGCATCAACAACAACAACAAGTGTAAGAGGCAAACCAAAAACACGTGCGGCGGAGATTGGAGACTGGGGAAACAAAGAAAATACTGAGTGAGTAGAGTGTGGCAATGAGAAAACGCGGAGGTCAAAAAAACAAAATAAATAAATGAATAGCACACATCAAGTGGCTATTATATACCTATAAAACGCCGCCCCCATGGGCAACGGCACAGAAATTAACTGCCGAACTTGATTTTTTGAAAAAAAACCTCCAGCAAAGAAAGCTCTACCCCACAACTCACTCAGCAAATATAAAACATATAAATGAAAATTTAATTAAAAAACCACCATCTCTCAAGCCGTTGCCGAAAAAGCCGGACGTCTGCCCGAACGACTGTCCTGGACCGTTGTACGCTGCAGCATGCGTATCCACATGCATAAAAATAAGAACCTGTGCGAAGACCAGCGCCGGCCCCGCCTGAGCCCATAGGCCCAGGACATCAGCAGCAGTAACAACAACAGCGAGAGGGGCACTCCGCCACTTTCGCCTACGAGGGAGCGTCAGCGTAGCCAAACCGGCGACGACCAGCTGACGCGGATGGAACATGGAGCAGCAATCATCAGTATTATTTTAATTATAATAATAAGAAAATTTATAAAATTGTGCGGAACCATATCCGCTCGATTAGAAGTATAGCCCGTAAAGCTATACAAAACACTAGGCAGGAAAAATTGTTAAAAAACATAAATGCAAAGTAATTAGAAAAATTTACCGAAAAAAATTATAAAATACAAATTAAAAATATATATATGCTCAAATACATAATAATACATACAATGTTAATAATAATTGTTATTAAAATGTGCGCAAATTGTTCTTAAAAACTATATAAATTACACAAAAAAA
Organism: Zaprionus taronus; assembly: GCA_018901805.1. Taxonomy (NCBI): domain Eukaryota; kingdom Metazoa; phylum Arthropoda; class Insecta; order Diptera; family Drosophilidae; genus Zaprionus; species Zaprionus taronus. The sequence goes on from JAEIFH010001136.1 coordinate 19,561, forward strand.
ATGGACACAAAAATTAACAAAAAAAAAAGAGAGCACAAACAACATTGAAACAAATAATACCATATTTAGTTTGGTACTTTAAGAAAATGACGGCGGTAGGCGATTTTTAAGTTTTAGTTACGCAATATGTAATTAGAACTTAGTTTTCTTTCGTCGGTACACAACAGCAACTGCAAAACTAATTGTACATATTTATGCATATACAATCGTGCAATAATGTATGCTGAAGTGGGACGCCAATACATACATGTGGATATGCAGACATGTATGTATGGGCATCCCACTCGCACATTCATAACTTTACAAGGGCTTATGATCTCTGTTATTTTTTACCATTCTAATTGCAAAAGATTGGAATCTTACTGAACATGCAAAGTCATAACAGACAAAATAAAATAATTTAATTTGTTTGACTGTAACTATTCTTTTAGTTTATTAGAATAAAATAAATAAACAAAAAAAAAAAGTCCGCGCACCCCGCTTCAACCGGGAGTTGAACTCACGCACTCTCTCGCAGCCGTCCGCCACTCTAACCACTCGGCCATTGCCTCGCTCCATCGCCCACCGGCAAAGCAGCATTGTGAACCAATTCTGTTACCATACAATGCAAATAAAAAGTTTAATAAAATGCTGTGTGTCCGACGCTAGATTTGAACTTCGGTATGCTTGCGTAAATTAGGTCTGCTTAAGTATACAAGTATATGTTCAAAGTGAGTTTAATTCGTATCATATCTCACTTATTTATAGACCGATTTAAATGAAATTTTCACATAACGCCCGTGGCAAGGTATTTGTCATATAAGATATACAACTTTGGTTGTTGAGTTAATATTGTAGGTTTTAAGTAGTTATTTCTGATTTACAGAGGCGGGAAGGGGCGTGTCCAAATTTTAAAAAAACTTTGAGACACTGCAATATATACGTATGTTGTCACAAAATTTGATGACTCAGATCCAGGTGTTCATACAGACAGACAGACAGACAGACAGACAGACAGACAGACAGACAGACGGACAGACAGACATGGCTCAATCGACTCGGCTACTGATACTGATTCAGAATACATATAGTTTATGGGGTCGGAGATGCCTCCTTCTGCCTGTTACACACATTTCCATTCCGACAAACACAATAGACCATGAATTTTTTTAAAATCCATGGCCTAAACATGCGTCAATATTAGTCGACTGCTTTAATGAAGCACGAAAACTAATATATGAACATAGGAAAATAATCAATTCAGAAAACTGGTCTAATTTATCAAGACTATTAATCAAACTTCGATTAAACTTGATAACAGTTAAAAGGAAATTTAGTTTGGAAATATCAATTCCAACAATACTAAATACCCCTTTAACGATTGATGCGGACGAACAATCTGAATCAATAGAACCAGAAGAAATTGATTTAGAAGACACCAAGCTTGAAGAAAAATATACCGACATCGAAGAAAAAGATCTGTTAAACTTAACTATTCCAGCTATATTAACATTAGCTGAACTATCAGATCAAGAACTGTCCGATAATATTAAAACAGAAAATACAATGGCGCAAACCAATATTGATTTTCTAAATACAGCATCAAAGCTTATACCTGACTTTGATGGTAAAGCTGAAAACTTGACAAGTTTTATAGATGCTTTAAATATAATAAACTTAATTAAAGGAGAACATGAATCTCTAGCTGTTTCGGTTCTAAAAACCAAATTAAAAGGCACAGCGAGAAATCTGATAAGCAGTGAAACTACAATAACACAGGTAATTTCAAGTCTTAGAAGAAACGTAAAGGGTGAATCAGTTGAAGTGATAACAGCAAAGCTGATGAACCTTCAACAAAAGAATAAAACTGCCAACCAATATACAAAAGAGGTTGAACATATGACTAAGGCTCTTGAAAGTGCATATATTAGTGATGGACTTTCACTCGATCTAGCCAATAAATATAGCACACAACATGCTATCAAGGCTATGACCACAAATTGTTCCATAGAGAAAGTAAAGCTTATAATGCAAGCTGGTACTTTCAACACAATGAACGACGCTATCTCAAAGTTCGTTGGTAGCTGTACCGACGCAACTGGGAAGAGGCAACCGTAATGGCAACTTAAATAGAGGCAGAAACAATAATGGAAATTATAACAATTATAACAATTACAACAGGAACAGAAACAATAATCGAGTTAACCGAGGAGGTGGTAACCGCGGTAATAACAATTCCAATCTAGGTAGAAGTTATAACAACACAAATAACAATAACAACAATGTCCGAATTACACAAGGTTCTTCGGAAAACCAACAAGCACCTTTAGATACACAAAACTAGTTTATTCGATCAATCTCAATCTAAATATATATACAAATTTTTCAAATGTAGAAACAAACAAAAACTTGACATTCCTAATAGACACTGGAGCAGACATTTCACTTTTACATCGATTTAATCAACTTTAATCGAAAATAACTCTGTTGCTGAAGGCGGTAAAAATATAAAAAAATTTTTTTTTGAGTACCTTAAATTGTCGTTTAATTTATAAAATTTTTTTTTTTTTAAATTTAGAACAACTTTAAAATTGTAAAAATGCCAAAAAAATCGAATTTTTTCCCACTGTGCAATGCTGGAAATAACACAACTCTCCTACCAGCAAGATCTGAAGTAGTCCGTAGAATTTCAATAAGTCCGTCTGATTGATATATAATATATAATTCAAATTTTTTACAGCAAATATGGTAGCAAAAGCTAACGATTATTGTCCGATTACTAAATACAACAGCAAATAATCAAATGGTGAACCTAGAAAAAATAGAATACGAATCATTAGAAAATTACAACGTCATTAAATTTGATAACACAGAAAGAACGGAAAATGTATTGGCAAAGCTAAAAAAAAATTTTCCGTCACTTTTCAAAAACACACTTGAAAAATTATGCATACAATACAGTGATGTATTCGGACTTGAAACCGAATCAATTACAACAAATAATTTTTATAAACAAAAATTGAGATTGAAAGACAAAGAACCAGTTTATATAAAAAACTACAGAAACCCTCACAACCACATAGAAGAAATAAAGTTCCAAGTACAAAAACTAATTGTAGACAAAATAGTAGAACCAATAGTAGAATCTGTATCAGAATACAACAGCCCACTGCTACTTGTTCCGAAAAAAAGCTCTACTGGATTCTAATAATAAAAGATGGCGATTAGTAATTAACTATCGTCAAATAAATAAAAAACTACTGTTCGATAAATTTCCGCTCCCTAGAATAGAAGATATACTCGATCAATTAGGAAGAGCAAAATATTTCTCATGTCTAGACTTAATGTCTGGTTTTCATCAAATAGAACTTTATGAAAATTCTATAAATATAACGTCATTTTCAACGAGCAACGGCTCATATCGCTTCACGCGACTGCCATACGGCTTAAAAATAGCGCCCAATTCATTCCAACGAATGATGACTATAGCATTCTCTGGCTTAGAACCTTCGCAAGCTTTCCTATACATGGACGACTTGATTGTAATTGGTTGCTCCGAAAAACATATGGTTAAAAAATTTAACAAACGTTTTTGACATATGTAGGAAATATAACCTGAAATTACACCCAGAAAAATGTTCGTTCTTCATGCATGAAGTAACCTTTTTAGGCCATAAATGCACCGATAAAGGAATCTTGCCTGATGACAAGAAATATGACGTCATCCAAAAGTATCCAATTCCCACAAATGCAGATAGCGCTAGAAGATTTGTTGCATTCTGCAATTACTATCGACGTTTTATAAAAAACTTCGCCGACTATTCACGGCACATAACGAGTTTATGTAAAAAGAATGTTCCCTTTGAATGGACAGAAGAATGCCAGAACGCATTCGATTATTTGAAGCAAGCGTTAATGAATCCAACCTTGCTATAATATCCTGACTTTAGCAAAGAATTTTGCATAATAACAGATGCAAGTAAGCAAGCATGCGGAGCAGTTTTAACTCATAGCCATAATGGACCCCAACTTCCAGTTGCATACGCATCTAGATCATTCACAAAGGGTGAAAGTAATAAGAGCACAACAGAACAAGAGTTAGCAGCGATACACTGGGCAATAGTACATTTTCGACCATATATCTATGGCAAACACTTCCTAGTAAAAACACAGAACACTCACATATCTTTTTTCGATGGTTAACCCAAGTTCAAAATTGACACGCATGAGGTTGGAATTAGAAGAATATGATTTCACTGTAGAGTATCTAAAGGAAAAGACAATTTTGTGGCAGATGCACTGTCACGTATAACTATAAATTAGCTAAAGGATATGTCAGCAAACGTCTTAAAAGTTACTACAAGACAACAAAGTAAACAGAAAAATTTCTGCGCAGAAACAAATATAAATCAACGAGAAGAAACTCTTGTTAACGCTTCTAAGCCCAACGTATACGAAGTCATTAATAATGACGAAATACGAAAAGTAGTGACCTTGCGAATAACTGAATCAAAATGTTTATTTAAACGTGGAAATAAAGTAATAGCAAGAATTGATGTTAGTGATCTGTACACCAATGGAATTCTAGACTTAGGTCAGTTCTTCCAAAGGCTTGAAACACAAGCCGGTATATACGAGATCAGCCAACTCAAAGTGGCACCGAGCGAAAAGATATTTGAAACAATTTCAATAGACTCTTTTAAAAAAATGGGCAATAAATTATTAAAACTATTAAGAGTAGCGCTACTCAAGCCGGTGACCCAAATATATGATCAAAAAAAAGATCAAGAAGCGATACTGTTTACATACCATGACGATCCAATTCAAGGAGGTCATACAGGCATAACAAAAACGCTAGCGAAAATTAAAAAATATTATTATTATTGGAAAAATATGACACGTCATATAAAAGAGTACATAAATAAATGTCAACCAGTAAGAAAAGCAACAGTCGCGCAACACGCGACAGTGGGATACCCTTCGACCTAGTATGTTCCCGTGTAGTTTAATTTCTTAAATTCATACACATATGCATATGCACATGCTTTGAAATTAATCCCGACAGATGGCGCTCGTGCTACGCGCTCGCCCGCCTCCCTTGTTAGCTGACGCAATTGGTTTTATGCTCATACTTTCTTAAATAACTTTTGTGTTTATTGTCCGATCGGACTGAAATTCGGAGACTACGTAGATATTTCATTAAGCTTAGTATATGTTAAGTCAGAAAGTTCTATCTTTTAAACAGCGCTTAAAAATTGAGTTCAAAAAATTAAATTATTGATTTGTGGGGGCGGTGGGCGTGGCACCTAACATTTGAAATAAACTTGATCTGCTTGATCCACACAGGAGTCTTCCTGCCAAATTTGGTAACTCTAGCTTTTATAATAGCTGAGATCTGTGCGTTCATACAGACAGACAGACAGACAGACAGACAGACAGACAGACAGACAGACAGACATGGCTCAATCGACTCGGCTTGTGATCCTGAGCAAGAATATATATACTTTATGGGGTCTCCGACGCCTCCTTCTGCCTGTTACATACATTTTCATTTTGCACAAAGTTAGTATACCCTTTTTGACCATTTTCAATGGTCGAAGGGTATAAAAATGCCTGACGTCTAAAACAACGACACATACAAAAACACCCCTTACACTAACAGAGACACCCATTTACGCTTTTGACAGAGTGATAGTAGACACTATTGGTCCACTACCTAAATCTGAAAATGGTAATGAATATGCAGTCACTCTAATCTGTGACTTAACAAAATATTTAGTTGCCATACCAATTCCCAATAAAAATGCAAATACAGTCGCAAAAGCTATATTTGAATCTTTTATTCTGCAGTACGGTCCAATGAAGACGTTCATTACGGACATGGGAACAGAATATAAAAATAGCATTATAGCCGACTTGTGCAAATATTTAGAAATAGACAACTTAACGTCTACAGCTCATCACCACCAGACACTAGGTACCGTCGAAAGAAGTCATAGAACCTTCAACGAATACATTCGTTAAATATATATCAGTAGATAAAACTGATTGGGACGTATGGTTACAATATTTTGTGTATTGTTTTAACACTACACCATCCGTAACACATAATTACTGTCCATATGAACTTGTATTTGGTAAAACTAGTAACTTATCAAAACATCTTAGTAGCATAGATAATATAGACCCTATATATAACGTAGATGACTACGCTAGAGAAGTTAAATTTAGACTAGAAAACGCGTACAAGAGGGCACGCATAGTATTAGAAAGCAATAAAATAAAACAAAAAAACAATTATGATAAGAAAGTTAGTGATTTTAAACTAAATGTAGGAGATAACGTTTTAATAAAAAACGAAACAGGTCATAAACTAGAACCAATGTATCTAGGACCATTTGAAGTAATTAGAATAGAAAAGAATAATAACATAGTAATTAGAAATAAAAAGAACAAAGAACAGAAAGTACATAAGGATAGGTTAAAAATGTTTATTTCATAATTGTAATTAGTATGGCCATGCTAAGACAAAAATACTTCATCTACGCTTCTATACATCTTTATATTCAAATATTATTTGTAATTTAATATATTAAAAAAAAAAAAAAAAACAAACAAAAAGAAAAGAAAATCTTCCTTTGTTAATTAAAAATTAATCTTTTAAGTAAAAGCTTATAAAATAACTTCATAATGTTACGTTATTTTTCAAAAGGAGGGAGATGTAGTATGCATACATATTAAATATCTACTGTACCAAGAGTATCTACTGTATCTACTGTACCAAGTACATAGTGAACACACTGTAACACCCTGTTACAGTGTTTACATAAAGAGAATCGATCGGCGCGCTCACAGAAAATGCAAGTGTCTGCATTCTGTTACACTCACCGACCACGTGACCGAACTCAAGAGTATGCATATACCATAGCACTCCAGCTTAAGAGAGCCAAACACCGCAGCTTAATACATATACATATATAACATTTAGCATAACATTTAACATAACATTTAGCATAACATTTAGCATATACATAACCGTCTCTCTCCGCAATGATACTTAGGCTTACTTAGATCCTTAGAAAACAATGTAAAGAACAGATTCAACTTGACGTTGGAAGCGGCACCTTCGCTGCCTCCAACACTCAATAAAAATATTAAATAATCAAAAGGATAATTGTTTCCTTACAATGGTGCGTCTCCGGTGTTGTCGTAGGTCATGATAGTCTTGTTTATGAGTAGAGTCAGGTTTTGCTCTTCCTCATCATAATATTATAGCAGAGTCCAATTTCCTAGGCGAAGTGTTGACATTTCTTGCTTTATCAAATACACTGGTCGTTCATCAGCGTATGTGAAATCTAAGCGGTTGATTATGAGAGTATCAAAAGATGAGAGAATAATGTCAGCTGAACCTTTTATTTTATTCCTCATTTTGCCAAGAGCTTGATAATGTTTGGAAATACCCTAGTACCTTTCGTATCCTTTATAGGTTGTATGAGCTGCTTTCCTCTATGAAACGTATGTCTCGTTTTTACCCTCGAATTCCGGCAGGGATTTCATAATTTCTAAAGTCTCGTTGCCTATAACAATAGCTACAATAGCTTTTAATTGTTCGTTGGTCATTGCCATATTGAGAGAGATTTTCACAGATTTTCTCAGCTTCTAAGTTTTCTGAATTTATCTAGTAGGTCTTCTAATTCGCTTTCGCTTTTCTAAGCTCGTGCCTATAATTTTTCGGTGAACACACACAATGTTTGGAATTTCACTTTGTATTTTTATTTTAAATATTCAAATATGATTTGTAAAAAATAACACAACCCCACAAAAAAAAAAATTGTCATGATCTGGGTATCCGGCATATGCAGTTATATGTATTTTGGGACGCTGAATCCGAATCCGGGGTCAGAAATTCTCCATCACGTCTGGATTTCGACCTAACCTCAAAAAACTGAAAAACCTTTGGATATCCGTCAAAAGATATAGAATCGTGATCTGAGCATGCGATATATGTTTTAACATGTATTTTGTCCTTCTAAGTCCGAATCCGAAGTCAACATTTACATAGCACGTCTGAGTTTCGACTTAACCTCAAAAAACTCGAAAAATTTTTAAAGCCCCAAAAAATAATCGGGTCATGCGATATATGTTTCTATATGTTTTTGGACCTTCCGAATCTGAATCCAATGTCAAAACCAGGCAATCACGTCTGAATTTCAACATAACCTAAAAAAATTTTAAAAAACTTTCAAAATTTTAAAATTTTTTGATAATTTATTTTGGCATTTATGCAAATATGTGTAATCACGTATTTGATTTATGTTTTTTATTAGTTAAAATACAGTTTTGAATCAAAAATTCATTACTCATATGAATCTATTGCGAATACAGATAAAACAATGCTCGAAAGGGGGTATACCAACAGAAAAGCTTTCTTATATTAAATTTAAATACACCCTAATCCAATGTTAAAAAAAAAATAAAAATGTTGGAAGTTTTTAAAAAAAATTTTAGGTTAGGTTAAAATTCTGACGTGACTAGGCTAGTTTTTTTTCGGATTCGAAACTCAGACGTGCTATGTAAATTTTGACTTCGGATTCGGACTTAGAAGGACAAACTACATGTTAAAAAATATATCGCATGGCCAGATCACGATTCTATATCTTTTGGCGGATATCCAAAGGTTTTTCAGTTTTTTGAGGTTAGGTCGAAATCCAGACGTGATGGAGAGTTTCCGGATTCGGATTCAGCGTCCCAAAATACGTATAACTGCATATGCCGCATACCCAGATCATGACAATTTTTTTTTTTTGTGGGTTTGTGTAATCGAGTAAAGAACAATGACAATAAACACTTCACTCAAAATGTGCTGCTGCCCTCGGTTGATGTTCTTCGCTTGTTGTTTTTAGTTGTTGTTGATGTGTTGTCGTTTTTGTTACGCTGCTGCCGCTGTCTTCGATATTGGATATCGCTTTGATGTGGATGATTTTTTTATTTTTCACTTAGATTTAGTTTTTAGTTCTTCGTTATTTTATTTTTGATTACGTATCGAGGGTTTTAAGATCACGAAATAGTCTTTTGATAAAACGGGTTTTTCTTACGTGTCGAAAACGGTCGAGGTCTCATGAACACGTTGGGCGTCAGTTAACAAATTTCTGAGTAGATTCGGAGTTACTAATGAAGTTACGTCGCAACTTATTCCCAAAAATCAACTAAACTCTAAGTATATTCTTTCTTAAAATAATAGCTAGCGCTATATCCTAAAACTGCTGATCCGGCGCCCCGTTCAGAGTGTCAAATAACAGGCGAGGCAAGAACTGCAACGTTGTCGCTGAGCCGCTGAGAACGCTGTTGGGTAACATCCGCTGATCAAGCTGACCTTGCATTCGATCAGCTTGGCAACTTCAGTGTTGCTGGGTGATCGTGTTAACTTATATACAGCTGGTAGCCGCTGGAGCTGATATTTATATACACTTATGCGTACATACAATTGATCGAAATTAGCAAGCTATTGTTTGTAAAAACAAATTACCAACGAAAAATGTCAGAGGGGCGACAGTGAAAGGCAAAAACAAATACACAATTGAATCCAAGTAGAATGTATGTTCGAACGCATCAGCCAGTGTTTATGTACGTATCTACATACTTGTACATAAGTATATGAATACAAATAAGGTCTACTAATATTGTACGTATGTGCCAATCAAACATTCCATATTTTGCATAAAAGCCTGGGCCTACGGAAGTTGAATTCCAACTGCAACTTTCCCTTATTTCCAGCAGGGATCGTTTGGTATTCCTTGAATGCCTTTGATGAATAATTTTTATTAATTATAATTATTGTACTCCCGACGCGATGAATTTTACACTTCAAAGGCGGGAAACTTTTGTTTTATTTTATATATTGCACGTTTTCACTGTGCAATGAATAATTTTTGTTTATTGTTTATCTGCAATGCACTATGCACTTTTGTGGCACTGTCACTAGTTGCCGAATATTAAAGACCACCCGAAAGCGCAAACAAATTAAAGATTCGTTTTTCTAAAAAAAAAAAAAACGGAAAACATTAGATGGCTGTAAATCTTCGACCGAAACGAAAATCCAAAAATATGTGCCTATTCTTCTTCTGTTTCATATTCTTAAGGCGAAGCGGGGCGAATTCAAAAGAGATCAAAGAGAGTTTATTTTCGCTCCCGTTCCGCCCTAAACTACATAAAATTTCTAATCTAATCTTACAGTGTTACCTTATTTTTAGCTCATATTATATTTACACTATTTACATTCGACCGACCTAACTACAGATCGACCAGAACAAAGAGCAACAGTTTCGCTTAGATTATTTATCCAAGTCTAGCAGGTTATAAAACGCAATCATCAAAATCTTCCCCGTTCTTTCGACGTACTTGTCCATCCCTGAACTCAATGTTACGCACGTTTTCTAAAAGGCTTTCAATAATGCTATGTCTACTGCTCCCCATTACGGTCGTCTCTAGGGTTTTCTAAAAGTTTGTCTCTATGGTTCTCTACAAGTTGGTCTCTATGGTTGTCTCTACGGGTTTCCTCAACGTTTTTTAACAAGTCTTCATCATCGGCAAACACACTATCTATTTACAACTAAACTTTTAACTTCACAACCTTCAAAACTTCATCATGCGCTGCCACTTGATCACGACGATGCATGTCCGCACTCGTCATATCAGAACTTTCCTGAATTTCATCACAAGCCGCGAATCGATCTTCACCAGTCGCAGCTACTCTGTCGCCGTTCGCCAACAGACTATCGCCGAGTTTCTTGTGCATGTGCAATTTCACAACTCAAACTAGCGTTGCAGTGCGCTCTCGAAATTTCTGCTACTTTGGGCGAAATTTTATATACATAGGTTCAACTCCTCCAGATTTAGCTTCTCCAGTTCCAAATGCTCAAGGTTTGACATCTACAGATTTAGCTTTCCAGTTTGGTTGATTTCTGATTGTCCATTAAGGTTTTCGCTGCTGTACGCAGTTTATAAATAATGGCGTCTTCTTGGCAAAAAACGTTCTCTCGCTCTAGGATAGCTTTCAGCTCAAGTCTCGTCTTTTTCAATATGTCACAATATCTCATAACAAAGGTGTTCTCTTTTATACGGGCCTTTACCCCACACCTGATATGTACAACTTTTATTTTTATCATATTTATAATAAGCGTGGCTTACGACCTACATTTGTTAATAACATTTTAGCTGACTCGAGGTCAATATCGAAACTGAAAAACCTTTGGATATCCGCCAAAAGATATAGAATCGTGATCTGGCCATGCGATATATGTTTTAACATGTAGTTTGTCCTTCTAAGTCCGAAGCAACTTGCAAAAGATGGTTTCAACGGTTCAGAAATAATGATTTTGATGTAAAAAATGAAGAACGTGGAAGACCACCAAAAAAGTTTGAAGACGCCGAATTGCAATCGATATTGGATGAAGATGACACTTTGAGCCAACATCAAATGGCAGAAATATTAAATGTTGCACAGCAAACGATTTCTGACCGTTTAAGAGCTATGGGAAAGATCCAAAAGTGTGGAAAATGGGTGCCACATGAATTGAATGAAAGACAGATGGAAAACAGAAAAAACACTTGTGAAATTTTGCTTCAAAGACACGTAAGAAAATCGGTTTTGCATCGAATCGTTACTGGCGATGAAAAATGGATTTATTTTAAGAATCCTAAACGGAAAAAAATCATGGGTTAATCCAGGACAACCATCAACATCGACCGCAAAACCAGATCGCTTCGGCAAGAAGACAATGTTGTGTGTTTGGTGGGACCAGAAAGGTGTGGTGTACCACGAGCTCCTTAAACCTGGTGAAACAGTTAATACTGTTCGCTACCGACAACAAATGATCGATTTGAACCATGCATTGATCGAGAAACGACCAGAATGGGCCAGAAGACACGGCAAGGTAATTTTGCTCCATGACAATGCTCCTGCACACAAAGCAAAACCGGTTCAGGATACTATCAAAGCACTTGGCTGGGAGCTGCTACCCCACCCGCCGTATTCACCAGACTTGGCTCCTTCCGACTACCATTTGTTTTCATCGATGGGACACGCATTGGCTGAGCAGCACTTTGATTCCTACGAGGAGGTCGAAAATTGGGTATCTGATTGGTTTTCTTCAAAGGACGAACAATTTTACTGGCGTGGTATCCACAAATTGCCAGAAAGGTGGTCAAAATGTATAGAAAGCAATGGCCAGTACTTTGAATAAAATGTTTTTACTTTCCCGTTACTAATTATTGTTTTCTTAAAAAAAAAAAAAAACGCTCATTTCATACCGGTACACCTAGTACATAGCACGTCTGACTTTCGAATCCGAAAAAAAACTAGCCTATCACGTCAGAATTTTAACCTAACCTAAAATTTTTTTAAAAACTTCCATCATTTTTATTTTTTTTTAACATTGGATTAGGGTGTATTTAAATTTAATATAAGAAAGCTTTTCTGTTGGTATACCCCCTTTCGAGCATTGTTTTATCTGTATTCGCAATAGATTCATATGAGTAATGAATTTTTGATTCAAAACTGTATTTTAACTAATAAAAAACATAAATCAAATACGTGATTACACATATTTGCATAAATGCCAAAATAAATTATCAAAAAATTTTAAAATTTTGAAAGTTTTTTAAAATTTTTTTTAGGTTATGTTGAAATTCAGACGTGATTGCCTGGTTTTGACATTGGATTCAGATTCGGAAGGTCCAAAAACATATAGAAACATATATCGCATGACCCGATTATTTTTTGGGGCTTTAAAAATTTTTCGAGTTTTTTGAGGTTAAGTCGAAACTCAGACGTGCTATGTAAATTTTGACTTCGGATTCGGACTTAGAAGGACAAAATACATGTTAAAACATATATCGCATGCTCAGATCACGATTCTATATCTTTTGGCGGATATCCAAAGGTTTTTCAGTTTTTTGAGGTTAGGTCGAAATCCAGACGTGATGGAGAATTTCTGACCCCGGATTCGGATTCAGCGTCCCAAAATACATATAACTGCATATGCCGGATACCCAGATCATGACAATTTTTTTTTTTTGTGGGGTTGTGTTATTTTTTTACAAATCATATTTGAATATTTAAAATAAAAATACAAAGTGAAATTCCAAACATTGTGTGTGTTCACCGAAAAATTATAGGCACGAGCTTAGAAAAGCGAAAGCGAATTAGAAGACCTACTAGATAAATTCAGAAAACTTAGAAGCTGAGAAAATCTGTGAAAATCTCTCTCAATATGGCAATGACCAACGAACAATTAAAAGCTATTGTAGCTATTGTTATAGGCAACGAGACTTTAGAAATTATGAAATCCCTGCCGGAATTCGAGGGTAAAAACGAGACATACGTTTCATAGAGGAAAGCAGCTCATACAACCTATAAAGGATACGAAAGGTACTAGGGTATTTCCAAACATTATCAAGCTCTTGGCAAAATGAGGAATAAAATAAAAGGTTCAGCTGACATTATTCTCTCATCTTTTGATACTCTCATAATCAACCGCTTAGATTTCACATACGCTGATGAACGACCAGTGTATTTGATAAAGCAAGAAATGTCAACACTTCGCCTAGGAAATTGGACTCTGCTATAATATTATGATGAGGAAGAGCAAAACCTGACTCTACTCATAAACAAGACTATCATGACCTACGACAACACCGGAGACGCACCATTGTAAGGAAACAATTATCCTTTTGATTATTTAATATTTTTTATTGAGTGTTGGAGGCAGCGAAGGTGCCGCTTCCAACGTCAAGTTGAATCTGTTCTTTACATTGTTTTCTTAGGATCTAAGTAAGCCTAAGTATCATTGCGGAGAGAGACGGTTATGTATATGCTAAATGTTATGCTAAATGTTATGTTAAATGTTATGCTAAATGTTATATATGTATATGTATTAAGCTGCGGTGTTTGGCTCTCTTAAGCTGGAGTGCTATGGTATATGCATACTCTTGAGTTCGGTCACGTGGTCGGTGAGTGTAACAGAATGCAGACACTTGCATTTTCTGTGAGCGCGCCGATCGATTCTCTTTATGTAAACACTGTAACAGGGTGTTACAGTGTGTTCACTATGTACTTGGTACAGTAGATACAGTAGATACTCTTGGTACAGTAGATATTTAATATGTATGCATACTACATCTCCCTCCTTTTGAAAAATAACGTAACATTATGAAGTTATTTTATAAGCTTTTACTTAAAAGATTAATTTTTAATTAACAAAGGAAGATTTTCTTTTCTTTTTGTTTTTTTTTTTTATACCCTTCGACCATTGAAAATGGTCAAAAAGGGTATACTAACTTTGTGCAAAATGCAAATGTATGTAACAGGCAGAAGGAGGCGTGGCCGACCCCGCAAAGTATATATATTCTTGCTCAGGATCACTAGCCGAGTCGATTGAGCTATGTCTGTCTGTCTGTCCGGATGTCCGGATGTCCGTCTGACCAGATGAACACACAGATCTCAGCTATTATAAACGCTAGAGATACCAAATTTGGAATGAAGGTTCCTATGTACTCGGCGCAGATCAAGTTTATTACAAATGTTAGGTGCCACGCCCACCGCCCCCACAAATCAATAAATAAATTTTTGAACTCAATTTGTAAGCGCTGTATAAAAGATACAACTTTCTGACTTTAACATATACTAAGCTGAATGAAATATCTACGTAGTCTCCAAATTACAATCCGTTCGGACAATAATCACAAAAGTTATTTAAGAAAGTATGAGCATAAAACCAAGTGCTTCTGTCAGCTAACAAAGGGAGGCGGGGGAGCGCCATCTGTCGGGATTAATTTCAAAGCATGTGCATATGTACATATATGAGTACATACATAGGAACATACATACATAGGTCGAAGGGTATCCCACTGTCGCGTGCTGCGCGACTGTTGCTTTTCTTACTGGTTTTTTTAAATATATTAAATTACAAATAATATTTGAATATAAAGAAGCGTA
>JAEIFH010001137.1:0-41639 GCA_018901805.1 Zaprionus taronus
TTTTATCTTGCTAGCAGTTTTACCACGTTGTTGTGTATTTAGCAATTTTGCTTTAATGACATCAGGCGATTCGCCTTTAACTGATGCCTTTAATACACTTCTGATTCCAATAATGGTCCTTTCATTTTCAACTTTGTATGACAAAGGGCCAATTATTTTCGTCTTAATTACTTCAACGGCTAACATCTCCTGATCTCCTTTCGTGAGATCTGTTAATCGGAGAGCCGTCAAAAATCTGTTTAAATTGTCTTTCTTGCCATCGAACTCGGGTATCGTGGACGAAATTTGTCGCACGTATTCCCTTGAAGTTGCGGCTGAGTTAGTCATACTGTCTTCTAAATCTGTGTTTGTAGGCTCTGAACTTTCTTCTCCTATTTCTGGCAATTTAATTGTTGCCGGTATTGTAAGATCGTGTAGATCTTCTTCTTTAATTTCCTGTTCAGAGTCCTCTTCTTTATTATCTTGATCGGAGTCTTCCGATACTTCTGTATTGTCACCTGTTTCAATTTCAACTGATGTGTTGAATATTGTAGGGGTAAAAATTTTAACGCTTGCGTTAAATGTATTCTAGTTAATCTATCTTTATTTATATTTAGTAATTGGCGTGCTTCATTAAAGCATTCTACCAATATTTCTGCGTGCCTATTGAGAGTATTTTGTTGTATTTCTCTATTTTTGGCTTACGCACTTATAAGATTTATTTATCAAAGGCTATTTTTATATGTTCTAGCTGATTTTTTATATTTTGCCAGTCCAGATAGCCGTATCTTTGTATTAGAACTTTGTAAACCGTTCTAATATTTATAGACTGACCATTTTGGTTGACTATCGATTTCTATTTCTTCAACTATGACCCCTTTGATCATCGCAAGAACTGTTGCCAGGTCCTTCCTTGAACAAACATGGAAAGGTGACCTTTTTAATTTAAAGATTGTTACGTAATGGACGAACAATAAATCGAAGAGGTATTGGTTCTCGCGATATCAGGAATAATACTCTTCTCACGAAGTTCGGGTCATGCTTTTCTACTTTTCTACTTATGTGCTGGATATGTTTACCCATTATTTTCCTTATTGGAACTCTCACAGCTGTCGTTGGTAGATATTGTTGAATGTACTGTTTGCTCATTCAAGAATTTTTTAATATCGTACCAATCGCTGTTGTTTAGCGAATCTAAACATTCTCCTATGTTATTATCACATCTGTCATTGGTAGATATTGTTGAATGTTCCCTTTGCTCATTCAAGAATTTTTCAATACCGTACCAATCGCTGTTGTCTAGTAAATCTAAACATTCTCCTATGGTATTAATTATATTTGGGTCCATTTTTATTTATTTATTTAATTAGTTTAAAGTCGGACTAAGGTCAGTCGACTGTTTAAAAGTAAAAAAAGAAAACAATTAATAGTTATAATTAATAATTATAAATTAAATGTAAAAATGTAAAATCTTGAAATCCTAAAAAGAAAGAAAAGAAATTAATTGAATAAAATATTTGACTCTGGGATAAAAAAATTAAAGAGCCGATCCAACATTTGTTGCAGAGGATTGGGGAAAACCCAGAAAAACCCAATCAGATCGGGAGAGTTAGTGTTAGTAAACAAAGCCTAATCAAAATAGCGATTAGAATGTTCTAAGCATGCAGTTAGTTAATAAGTGCTACTGTTACTAGAAAGGAGATAAGTGTTACTACTAAGGTAGGTGAGGAGGTGAGTTACTAGAGAGGTAGGTGAGGATTAGTGATTTTAAGCAAGATACAGAATTATTGTTGTTGTTAGATACAATGTAATATAGTTTATTATAGTCCGAACATAATACCCTGAAAGGCTCATGCAGGGCATAATTCGAGCTACAATAGGAAAGATTTAGAGGAAGATAGTTACGGGTGATTTTACCAGGGACAGAGAAGTGTATTCGACTAAGTCGTTACTATCTATGTCCCCTTGTATAAGATTATTATTTATTTATTTTATTTATTTATTTAACGTCAACTAAGCCAGTCGACTTGAAAAATTATTATATTTAAATTAAAATTAAATAAAATTAAGATTAAAAATATAAAAAAAAAATTTTAAAATTAATTAAGATTATAAATTTATTAAATTTAGTATGGGGAATATAAAGCAAGAGAGTACGGGAGTTAAGTATGACCGTTGGGAGGTCATTGATGAAAAGTGTAAAAGCAGGGGACCTAAATGGCTTCCCTGGGGAACACCAGATGTGGCATGAACGGGGTAAAAAAAGATTATTCTTAAAGAGGACTCGTTGAGTTCTGTCACCCAAATAACTCACAATCCAACTAAGAAGTTTTGGTGAGAAACCGAGGAGATTCAGTTTATGTGCAAGAAGAGAATGTATAAATGACATCGGTTTAAAGATTTTTCTGAAATCCTTTTACCACAAAGGATGTCAGCTCAAGCAAATTTGTCGGGGTAGACCGACGTTTCACGAATCCGTGTTGAAAAGGGGATATAACGGATAACATTCTCGAAGAATTTCGGTATAGCCGATAATTTAGAGATACCTCTATAATTACTTGCATCAGCTTTGCTGCCCTTTTTGAGTAAAGGGATAATGAATGATTCCTTCCATATGGAAGGAAAGGAGGCTGTGTCTAAGGACAGCGAAAATAATTTGTGCAATGGCTTACATAAGGAGTTGGCACAATATCTAAGTACACAGGCGGGAATACCATCGGGACCTGGTGAAAAGACTGGTTTAACTAAGCTAAGATCCTTAAAAAAGTGAACTTTCGTTCAGTAACGGTGTGAAGATGCCATTTGAACTTGGTACACTATATGGATAAGAATGAATGCTCGGCGTAGAAGAAGAATAAGTTGTTTGAAAAACTTAGCAAACATATCGGCCATGGCCTGATCTGTGTCCGCCTCAGCGTTATCAAACAAAAGTTTAGAAGGAAAGACCGCTGACCTACGCTTCATGTTAACAAAACTATAGAACTTTTTAGGATTCTGAAAAACTGAAACCTACATCTGGTCAAATAGTTTTTTATAACATTTCGCGTTAAGCACGGTAAAATTTGCCCGAGCAGTTAGGTAGCGGGAAAAGACAAGCGGTGAGTTTTTTTTGTTTATATTTTTTTAAATAAGCTACTCTTTAAGTTTTTTAAGCGAGACAGCTCTATTGTAAACCAAGGGGGTTTGCATGAGCATATCGGATAGGATAACGGAAGACAGATATCAAAAGCAGAGTTTAGGGTGTTGTCATGTCAAACAAACCGTCAAATAGGTCATGTTGCCGGGAAGGCAAAAGGAAGTTTCCTTCAGCACTAGAAGTCCAATCACATTCTGGGATATTAAAGTCGCCCAGGACTATGCAGTGATCTCTGTCTGATAACAGGTTAAAAAGGTGTTGCAAGTAGACTGATAATTCCGATGACGGCGGAATATAGGAGCAGGTTATATACATGAAAAAACCGGGAAAGTGTAGTTTTACACAAATTATTTCAATGTCAAATTGAAACTTCGGTTGTAAAAGGTCCGACTCAATGTTGGAGTCTACTGCAATCAGTACTCCACCACCTCGTCGGTCAGGTCGATCAAGCCTATATGTTGTATACCTATCTGGAAAGACTTCAGAGCTTAGAATCTCTCTCTTTTTAAACATTTATTATGGAGCTTGTACAATTTAGTGAGCGCATTTACGATCAGTATAATGGCTATTATGCCTAGGATCAAATTGATCCAATCTAAATTGTTTGTACTTACTTCTACTTTATTTATGACATTAGCGGTAGAATCTACCGACTTAGTATCTACTAGACCCATATTGGGCACTGTTCTTGTTTTATTATTTCTTAGTATAAAGTGGTTTCGTATTAAGTACTTTTGTTTTTCCCCTATCTCTGCCTGAAACATATACTTTGTAGATCCTATTTTCTAAAGTCGACATACAAGTCGTCCTACCTAGGTTTTCGTCTGGCGTTGTGGGCCAAACTTCTCATTGGGCAGATAGGTTTCCACTTAATCGTACAATGGTTTTAAGATTAAATGAAAAATATGCATCGCAGTGCAATTAAAAAAATTATGCAAGGCAGTGCAAAGTAAAAAAAAATTGCGCTCTTGGTAGCGCTGTCGCTAGTTGTTGATGCTGCTGTGGTTAACTTGTGTCAGCTGGGCGTCGCCGGTCTTAGCACGCTGACACTACCTCGATGCTGTAGTGCGAATAGCGCACCACAGTTTTTGCTTAGAGTTGTCGGCCTGTGTCAGCTGGTCGTCGCCGGTATGGCACGCTGACACTCCCTCGATGCTGTCTTCTTAGTTCTTATTCTTCGATGAGCCGCTGGTACTGGCCGTGCGATTCCTGCACGTGTACTCACAAGTTGGGCTGTAAAGTGGTCCCTTGCAGTCGTTAGGGCATTGTAGTTTCAGCTCCGGCAGTCTTTTGGGGTGAGGAGGTTGGATTGTATTATTATTTGAAATTGATTTTATTTGTTTCTCTGAGCGAGCGGGTGTGGTGTGGTTTTTATTTTTCTTGTTAGCTTGTAGCTTTTGAGCTTTCGACCATTCGGGCGCTGGAGTTTTCGCATATAATAGCCACTTAGGCGCGCTATTTCTTTCTTAGCTTTGTTTTGTACTCCGCCCCTGCGTTTACCCATCACACTCACACTCTACTCACTCAGAATTTTCCTCCAAAGCCGTTTTTATACCCTTCGACCATTGAAAATGGTCAAAAAAGGGTATACTAACTTTGTGCAAATGTATGTAACAGGCAGAAGGAGGCGTCGGAGACCCCATAAAGTATATATATTCTTGCTCAGGATCACAAGCCGAGTCGATTGAGCCATGTCTGTCTGTCTGTCCGTCTGTCCGTCTGTATGAACGCACAGATCTCAGGTATTGTAAAAGCTAGAGTTACCAAATTTGGCAGGAAGACTCCTGTGTGGATCAAGCAGATCAAGTTTATTTCAAATGTTAGGTGCCACGCCCACCGCCCCCACAAATCAATAAAAAGATAGAACTTTCTGACTTAACATATACTAAGCTTAATGAAATATCTACGTAGTCTCCAAATTTCAGTCCGATCGGACAATAAACACAAAAGTTATTTAAGAAAGTATGAGCATAAAATCAAGTGCGTCAGCTAACAAGGGAGGCGGGCGAGCGCGTAGCACGAGCGCCATCTGTCGGGATTAATTTCAAAGCATGTGCATATGCATATGTGTATGAATTTAAGAAATTAAACTACACGGGAACATACTAGGTCGAAGGGTATCCCACTGTCGCGTGTTGCGCGACTGTTGCTTTTCTTACTGGTTTTTTTTTTGTTTTATTCCTCGTCGAAATTTGAAGAAAACTTGCACATTGTGATTGGTTGATTGGAAGGTGTCTATTTGATGTTTGTTGTTTCCATTTGTGTACTTTTCTTTAGAGTTTTGCATTTTTTCGTTTCGTTTTTTTTTTTGAACACTTCACATCACTTTTTATTTTGATTGAGGCTCCTGCCTCACGGTCGCCATGAAGAGTTTTGATGGAAACTCCAAATAAAACACTTTTGAAATATAAGTTAGCGGGGACGTCAGTCCCCGAGGAGTGATCTTTATTGAATATCTTGAGCTTAACGTTAACGGGTGCCAAGCGCTGCGACATAGCAGCCAAGGCTCTTATGTAGTCTAATACAATGTATAGTATATGATACATACATTGAGAGGAGTATGTTGTGTGCGCGCAGTATGTACATGGCTAGCGTGAGAATACTGACCATGCATTTAGACAGTGTGGTTCATAAGTGGGTGATCATGTTACACTTCCACTTGAACGTCGCGGTTTGCATAAACACTGCAACAATGTAATTGTGCGGATATCAGATTGATAGCATTCTTTGGATAATATATATATGTGCGCATACTACATCTCCCTCCTTCTGAAAAATAACGAAACTTAGTGTAGTTATTTTATTTACTTATATATATATTATTTTTATTTTATTTTTTTTTTTTTATATAAGATTACAAATATATTTGATTTTTTTTTTGAAAATTAAAGAAACTATTGAAAATTTGAAAAAGTTTTGGTATTAATAATTTTTTTAAAATTAGAATAAATGTGTTTGATTACATATAAATCAAAAAAAATGTTTTTTTATTAATTTTTTTTTTTTAATAAGTATTTTATGGTTGAAATATATATGGTTGAATATATGAAATATATTAAGAATTGAACATTTTTAATCTATCTTTATGGACTATCTGTTTCTTATTTTTATTTCCTACAATTGTAATGTTATTATTAACTCCTAAATCTGAAACTAAATATGGTCCTAAATAATTATTGTTAAGTTTATGACCTGTCTCGTTCCTAAGTAATACCTTATCTCCTATTTTTAATTCAAAAAAACATTTCTATCATATTTAATTTTTCTATCGGCTATTGCCTTTTCTAACATATTCCTAGCTCTTTAATAAGCTATCTCTAATCTAATCTTTACTTCTTTAGAATAATCATCCATGTTATAAATGGGATCTATTCTGTCTATTTTGGTGAAATCTGTGAACTCTCTTGGTAATTATTCAAATACTAGTTCATATGGACAATATTCATGAACTACTGATGGTGTTGTGTTGAAACAATAAGTAAAATATTGTATTCAAACATCTTAATCAGTTTTGTCAACAGAAATGTACGAGTGAATATAATCGTTAAATGTTCTGTGACTTCGTTCTATTGTTCCTAAAGTCTGGTGATGGTGTGCTGTTGAAGTAATGTTTTTTATCTTCATATATTTGCACAGATCGTCTATGATTTGATTTTTGTATTCCGTTCCCATGTCCGTAATGATTGTTTTCATTGGACCGTACTTGAGAATAAATTGTTCAAATATAGACAGTATTGCATCTATTTGAACCTTATCATCTTTATCTATCTTAGTCACCTTGTTTAATAGCGCTATTCTTAAATTTTTTTAATATTTTATTGCCATATTCTTTAAAATTCTTAATAGTGACAAACTCGAAGATTTGTTCACTTGGTGACAATTGCGTTTGAATGATCTTATTTATTCTTGCTTCTTCATTAAGCCTTTGAAAAAACTTATCTAAATCGATTTTTTCATTAGAATACAAATTAGTCATATCGAAACGTTTTATAATATTTTTGCCTCTTTTTAACAAACACTTATCTTTGTCTATTTTGAGAACAATATATTTCTTGGCATCAATGTTATTGATTACCTGATAGATATTGGGAATTTATACTTTTTCTTTATTTCTTTCTGGTTCTTGCAATGTTTCTCCTGCGCAGGAATTTTTCTGTCTTACTGAAGCTCTCGTTTCGACCTTCTGTAAATGTCCATTCATTTCTTTTAGCTCTCCGATAGTTATTCGGGAAAGAGCATCTGCTATATAATTATTTTTCCCCTTGAGGCATTCTACGCTAAAATCATATGTCTCAATGTCCAGACGCATTCTGGTCAACTTGGAACTTGGATTTCTCATCGAGAACAAATATGATAGTGGCCTATGGTCACTCTGTACTAAGAAATGCCTACCATATATATATATGGTCTAAAATGATTTATTGCCCAATGTATAGCTGCTAGTTCTTGTTCTGTAGTGGACTTATTACTTTCGCCTTGTGTAAAGGTTCTTGAAGCGTATGCCACTGGTAATTGTTGACCGTTATGGTCCTGAGATAGTACCGCTGCACATGCTTGTTTACTAGCATCTGTGGTTATGCAAAATTGTTTGCTGAAGTCTGGGTACTGAAGAAGTGTAGGTTATATTAATTCCCTTTTAAGATATTCGAATGCTTCGTTGCATTCGCTTGTCCATTCTTATTTAAGTTATTTTATTTTGTGTGTCTTGTCAACCGTTGTGTTGTGGTGTGTGTTGATGTAATAGTGTCTTCTAAAATTTCCTGTAATAAAAGATTTTTTAGTTTTGATGTACATGTGTAAAGTTATGAATCTGGTGCAATCGGTAGTTTATTTATTTTAGTTTCGTATTTATTAATTCTCATAATACTTTAAGTGGACTTAAAAATCAGCTTGCGTCCCTTTAAACAACGAATTCGGGTATATTCAAAAACAACATACAGCTTTGCGCCCTGCAACTCTGAATGTTATGGTAATTGAACTATTTCCCGTCCTCGTCATTCAGGTGGTGCCTCTTCAGATTAAGCGTCATTTCTTTCTTCTTGATATATTTCGCACTTATTTGCGGAAGCCTTATTGCTTGTATTTTTTTTATATATCTTATACACATTCTTTTTTGTAAGCCTTCTTGCTTTATTTCTTGATATACTCCAGAACACCTTATCGTGTCGCCTTATTGCATAAGCCTTTTTTCTTTTATGAATCTGGGTATTCGTATGTACATCACATGCATACATCACTAAACCGAACGCTACTCACTATGGGCTTATGCTGCCACGTGCTCGCTTGCTTGAATATATGCAATCTGATTCGTGGCTGCGCCCGTCAAGTGCGACCACCGGGTTTTCGCTGACAATGCATTATGATTTTCGTACTGAGATTGATTGTGCAACTTTGCATTATAATTTTTTATTGCTGTCTTACATGAATAGCCAATATACGGGGAGTCCACTGCATTGCTCTTTAGGTCCGGCAGCGCCAGTTATAATTGGGCCGTAGCTCCACGTAACAATTGGTTTAATATTTGTCAATGATTAAATTCCACAACAAATGTTTATGTTCTTAATTTAAATTTATTATTAATTTAAATTTATTATTATTATAATATACTTTTGACAGATTTCGTATGTTCGTTTTAATTGACAGCGGTTTTATGCACGACCAAATTGCAACTGAAAGGTGCGTCGCCAAAACTTCTTTATGCTTCACGCAGTTTCTGCACTCGGCGTCAGCTACAACGCCTCGCTATAACGGTCCATTCTTAGCTACAAATGATGTTGTTCGTGTATGTTCCTACAATATGTGGACTGCTGAGCTGTTGTTGTTGTGGCCTTGATGCTTTTGTCATTCAGCGGAATCTGGACGGTTTCAGTTAGAGCAAGGAAGGTGCAGTGGTAACTAGTGCGCTTGCAGCCTTAAGTCAACTTTCAGTTTCGGTGTCGAGAACCAAGAGACTGAGGCAAAGTGGGCAAAAATGGTTATCTTGCGGCGAAACTTTTATAACTTCGAAATCAAGTGGCTTGTTTTATGGGATAATTTTAATTAGGAAATACATATTGATGTATTCCGATTTTTTTTGTTTTGATTCACAAAATTTGTGAAAATTACTAAACCACTAAGCAATCTTTTTAACAAACACTTATCTTTGTCTATTTTGAGAACAATATATTTCTTGGCATCAATGTTATTGATTACCTGATAGATATTGGGAATTTCTATTTTTCTTTATTTCTTTCTGGTTCTTGCAATGTTTCTCCTGGGCAGGAATTTTTCTGTCTTACTGAAGCTCTCGTTTCGACCTGCTGTACCTGTCCATTCATTTCTTTTAGCTCCGATAGTTATTCGGGAAAGAGCATCTTCTATATAATTATTTTTCCCCTTGAGGTATTCAACACTGAAATCATATGTCTTAATGTCCAGACGCATTCTGGTCAACTTGGAACTTGGATTTCTCATCGAGAACAAATATGATAGTGGCCTATGGTCACTCTGTACTAAGAAATGCCTACCATATGGTCTAAAATGATTTATTGCCCAATGTATAGCTGCTAGTTCTTGTTCTGTAGTGGACTTATTATCTTCGCCTTGTGTAAAGGTTCTTGAAGCGTATGCCACTGGTAATTGTTGACCGTTATGGTCCTGAGATAGTACAGCTCCACATGCTTGTGGATATGCAAAATTGTTTGCTGAAGTCTAGGTACTGAAGAAGTGTAGGTTTCATTAATTCCCTTTTAAGATATTCGAATGCTTCGTTGCATTCGCTTGTCCATTCAAATGGAACATTCTTTTTACAAAGCCTCGTTAAGTGGCGTGATTTCTCAGAGAAATTTTTAATAAATCTTCTGTAATAATTGCAAAATGCGACGAATCGTCTAGCTTCGACTGTATTTACTGGTTGTGGGTAGTTTTTAATTACCTCATATTTAGAGTCATCTGGTAATATACCTTTATCAGTACATTTATGACCTAAATATGTAACCTCTTTCATAAAGAAAGTGCATTTTTCTGGATGTAGTTTTTAAATTATGTTGTCTACATAATTTGAAAACATCGGTTAAATTCTTAAGCATATGCTTTTCAGAACAACCGACTACAACTAAATCATCCATATACAGAAAAGCTTGCGAAGGCTGTAGGCCTGTGAATGCAAGTGTCATCATTCTTTGAAATGAATTGGGGGCTATCTTTAACCCAATTAATAATCGCGTGTAGCGATATGAGCCTGTTAAAGTTGAGAATGATGTTGTATTTCGTGACCTTTCGTCTAACTCGATTTGGTGAAAACCTGACATAAGGTCTAGGCACGAGAAATATTTTGCTCGTCCTAATTGATCAAGAATATCTTCTATTCTTGGAAGTGGGAATTTATCTGCTAGCAGTTTCTTATTGATCTGACGATAGTCTGGTGATGGTGTGCTGTTGAAGTAATGTTTTTTATCTTGCTAGCAGTTTTACCACGTTGTTGTGTATTTAGCAATTTTGCTTTAATGACATCAGGCGATTCGCCTTTAACTGATGCCTTTAATACACTTCTGATTCCAATAATGGTCCTTTCATTTTCAACTTTGTATGACAAAGGGCCAATTATTTTCGTCTTAATTACTTCAACGGCTAACATCTCCTGATCTCCTATCGTGAGATCTGTTAATCGGAGAGCCGTCAAAAATCTGTTTAAATTGTCTTTCTTGCCATCGAACTCGGGTATCGTGGACGAAATTTGTCGCACGTATTCCCTTGAAGTTGCGGCTGAGTTAGTCATACTGTCTTCTAAATCTGTGTTTGTAGGCTCTGAACTTTCTTCTCCTATTTCTGGCAATTTAATTGTTGCCGGTATTGTAAGATCGTGTAGATCTTCTTCTTTAATTTCCTGTTCAGAGTCCTCTTCTTTATTATCTTGATCGGAGTCTTCCGATACTTCTGTATTGTCACCTGTTTCAATTTCAACTGATGTGTTGAATATTGTAGGGGTAAAAATTTTAACGCTTGCGTTAAATGTATTCTAGTTAATCTATCTTTATTTATATTTAGTAATTGGCGTGCTTCATTAAAGCATTCTACCAATATTTCTGCGTGCCTATTGAGAGTATTTTGTTGTATTTCTCTATTTTGGCTTACGCACTTATAAGATTTATTTATCAAAAGGCTATTTTTATATGTTCTAGCTGATTTTTATATTTTGCCAGTCCAGATAGCCGTATCTTTGTATTAGAACTTTGTAAACCGTTCTAATATTTATAGACTGACCATTTTGGTTGACTATCGATTTCTATTTCTTCAACTATGGCGTGATTTCTCAGTGAAATTTTTAATAAATCTTCTGTAATAATTGCAAAATGCGACGAATCGTCTAGCTTCGACTGTATTTACTGGTTGCGGGTAGTTTTTAATTACCTCATATTTAGAGTCATCTGGTAATATACCTTTATCAGTACATTTATGACCTAAATATGTAACCTCTTTCATAAAGAAAGTGCATTTTTCTGGATGTAGTTTTAAATTATGTTGTCTACATAATTTGAAAACATCGGTTAAATTCTTAAGCATATGCTTTTCAGAACAACCGACTACAACTAAATCATCCATATACAGAAAAGCTTGCGAAGGCTGTAGGCCTGTGAATGCAAGTGTCATCATTCTTTGAAATGAATTGGGGGCTATCTTTAACCCAATTAATAATCGCGTGTAGCGATATGAGCCTGTTGAAGTTGAGAATGATGTTGTATTTCGTGACCTTTCGTCTAACTCGATTTGGTGAAAACCTGACATAAGGTCTAGGCACGAGAAATATTTTGCTCGTCCTAATTGATCAAGAATATCTTCTATTCTTGGAAGTGGGAATTTATCTGCTAGCAGTTTCTTATTGATCTGACGATAGTCTGGTGATGGTGTGCTGTTGAAGTAATGTTTTTTATCTTGCTAGCAGTTTTACCACGTTGTTGTGTATTTAGCAATTTTGCTTTAATGACATCAGGCGATTCGCCTTTAACTGATGCCTTTAATACACTTCTGATTCCAATAATGGTCCTTTCATTTTCAACTTTGTATGACAAAGGGCCAATTATTTTCGTCTTAATTACTTCAACGGCTAACATCTCCTGATCTCCTTTCGTGAGATCTGTTAATCGGAGAGCCGTCAAAAATCTGTTTAAATTGACTTTCTTGCCATCGAACTCGGGTATCGTGGACGAAATTTGTCGCACGTATTCCCTTGAAGTTGCGGCTGAGTTAGTCATACTGTCTTCTAAATCTGTGTTTGTAGGCTCTGAACTTTCTTCTCCTATTTCTGGCAATTTAATTGTTGCCGGTATTGTAAGATCGTGTAGATCTTCTTCTTTAATTTCCTGTTCAGAGTCCTCTTCTTTATTATCTTGATCGGAGTCTTCCGATACTTCTGTATTGTCACCTGTTTCAATTTCAACTGATGTGTTGAATATTGTAGGGGTAAAAAATTTTAACGTTTGCGTTAAATGTATTCTAGTTAATCTATCTTTATTTATATTTAGTAATTGGCGTGCTTCACTAAAGCATTCTACCAATATTTCTGCGTGCCTATTGAGAGTATTTTGTTGTATTTCTCTATTTTGGCTTACGCACTTATAAGATTTATTTATCAAAGGCTATTTTTATATGTTCTAGCTGATTTTTTATATTTTGCCAGTCCAGATAGCCGTATCTTTGTATTAGAACTTTGTAAACCGTTCTAATATTTATAGACTGACCATTTTGGTTGACTATCGATTTCTATTTCTTCAACTATGACCCCTTCGATCATCGCAAGAACTGTTGCCAGGTCCTTCCTTGAACAAACATGGAAAAGTGACCTTTTTAATTAAAAGATTGTTACGTAATGGACGAACAATAAATCGAAGAGGTATTGGTTCTCGCGATATCAGGAATAATACTCTTCTCACGAAGTTCGGGTCATGCTTTTCTAGTTTTCTACTTATGTGCTGGATATGTTTACCCATTATTTTCCTTATTGGAACTCTCACAGCTGTCGTTGGTAGATATTGTTGAATGTTCTGTTTGCTCATTCAAGAATTTTTTATTGATTACCTGATAGATATTGGGAATTTATACTTTTTCTTTATTTCTTTCTGGTTCTTGCAATGTTTCTCCTGCGCAGGAATTTTTCTGTCTTACTGAAGCTCTCTTTTCGACCTTCTGTAAATGTCCATTCATTTCTTTTAGCTCTCCGATAGTTATTCGGGAAAGAGCATCTGCTATATAATTATTTTTCCCCTTGAGGCATTCTACGCTAAAATCATATGTCTCAATGTCCAGACGCATTCTGGTCAACTTGGAACTTGGATTTCTCATCGAGAACAAATATGATAGTGGCCTATGGTCACTCTGTACTAAGAAATGCCTACCATATATATATATGGTCTAAAATGATTTATTGCCCAATGTATAGCTGCTAGTTCTTGTTCTGTAGTGGACTTATTACTTTCGCCTTGTGTAAAGGTTCTTGAAGCGTATGCCACTGGTAATTGTTGACCGTTATGGTCCTGAGATAGTACCGCTGCATATGCTTGTTTACTAGCATCTGTGGTTATGCAAAATTGTTTGCTGAAGTCTGGGTACTGAAGAAGTGTAGGTTATATTAATTCCCTTTTAAGATATTCGAATGCTTCGTTGCATTCGCTTGTCCATTCTTATTTAAGTTATTTTATTTTGTGTGTCTTGTCAACCGTTGTGTTGTGGTGTGTGTTGATGTAATAGTGTCTTCTAAAATTTCCTGTAATAAAAGATTTTTTAGTTTTGATGTACATGTGTAAAGTTATGAATCTGGTGCAATCGGTAGTTTATTTATTTTAGTTTCGTATTTATTAATTCTCATAATACTTTAAGTGGACTTAAAAATCAGCTTGCGTCCCTTTAAACAACGAATTCGGGTATATTCAAAAACAACATACAGCTTTGCGCCCTGCAACTCTGAATGTTATGGTAATTGAACTATTTCCCGTCCTCGTCATTCAGGTGGTGCCTCTTCAGATTAAGCGTCATTTCTTTCTTCTTGATATATTTCGCACTTATTTGCGGAAGCCTTATTGCTTGTATTTTTTTTTTATATATCTTATACACATTCTTTTTTGTAAGCCTTATTGCTTTATTTCTTGATATACTCCAGAACACCTTATCGTGTCGCCTTATTGCATAAGCCTTTTTGCTTTTATGAATCTGGGTATTCGTATGTACATCACATGCATACATCACTAAACCGAACGCTACTCACTATGGGCTTATGCTGCCACGTGCTCGCTTGCTTGAATATATGCAATCTGATTCGTGGCTGCGCCCGTCAAGTGCGACCACCGGGTTTTCGCTGACAATGCATTATGATTTTCGTACTGAGATTGATTGTGCAACTTTGCATTATAATTTTTTATTGCTGTCTTACATGAATAGCCAATATACGGGAGTCCACTGCATTGCTCTTTAGGTCCGGCAGCGCCAGTTATAATTGGGCCGTAGCTCCACGTAACAATTGGTTTAATATTTGTCAATGATTAAATTCCACAACAAATGTTTATGTTCTTAATTTAAATTTATTATTAATTTAAATTTATTATTATTATAATATACTTTTGACAGATTTCGTATGTTCGTTTTAATTGACAGCGGTTTTATGCACGACCAAATTGCAACTGAAAGGTGCGTCGCCAAAACTTCTTTTATGCTTCACGCAGTTTCTGCACTCGGCGTCAGCTACAACGCCTCGCTATAACGGTCCATTCTTAGCTACAAATGATGTTGTTCGTGTATGTTCCTACAATATGTGGACTGCTGAGCTGTTGTTGTTGTGGCCTTGATGCTTTTGTCATTCAGCGGAATCTGGACGGTTTCAGTTAGAGCAAGGAAGGTGCAGTGGTAACTAGTGCGCTTGCAGCCTTAAGTCAACTTTCAGTTTCGGTGTCGAGAACCAAGAGACTGAGGCAAAGTGGGCAAAAATGGTTATCTTGCGGCGAAACTTTTATAACTTCGAAATCAAGTGGCTTGTTTTATGGGATAATTTTAATTAGGAAATACATATTGATGTATTCCGATTTTTTTTGTTTTGATTCACAAAATTTGTGAAAATTACTAAACCACTAAGCAATCTTTTTAACAAACACTTATCTTTGTCTATTTTGAGAACAATATATTTCTTGGCATCAATGTTATTGATTACCTGATAGATATTGGGAATTTCTATTTTTTCTTTATTTCTTTCTGGTTCTTGCAATGTTTCTCCTGGGCAGGAATTTTTCTGTCTTACTGAAGCTCTCGTTTCGACCTACTGTACCTGTCCATTCATTTCTTTTTAGCTCCGATAGTTATTCGGGAAAGAGCATCTTCTATATAATTATTTTTCCCCTTGAGGTATTCAACGCTGAAATCATATGTCTTAATGTCCAGACGCATTCTGGTCAACTTGGAACTTGGATTTCTCATCGAGAACAAATATGATAGTGGCCTATGGTCACTCTGTACTAAGAAATGCCTACCATATGGTCTAAAATGATTTATTGCCCAATGTATAGCTGCTAGTTCTTGTTCTGTAGTGGACTTATTATCTTCGCCTTGTGTAAAGGTTCTTGAAGCGTATGCCACTGGTAATTGTTGACCGTTATGGTCCTGAGATAGTACAGCTCCACATGCTTGTGGATATGCAAAATTGTTTGCTGAAGTCTGGGTACTGAAGAAGTGTAGGTTTCATTAATTCCCTTTTTAAGATATTCGAATGCTTCGTTGCATTCGCTTGTCCATTCAAATGGAACATTCTTTTTACAAAGCCTCGTTAAGTGGCGTGATTTCTCAGAGAAATTTTTAATAAATCTTCTGTAATAATTGCAAAATGCGACGAATCGTCTAGCTTCGACTGTATTTACTGGTTGTGGGTAGTTTTTAATTACCTCATATTTAGAGTCATCTGGTAATATACCTTTATCAGTACATTTATGACCTAAATATGTAACCTCTTTCATAAAGAAAGTGCATTTTTCTGGATGTAGTTTTAAATTATGTTGTCTACATAATTTGAAAACATCGGTTAAATTCTTAAGCATATGCTTTTCAGAACAACCGACTACAACTAAATCATCCATATACAGAAAAGCTTGCGAAGGCTGTAGGCCTGTGAATGCAAGTGTCATCATTCTTTGAAATGAATTGGGGGCTATCTTTAACCCAATTAATAATCGCGTGTAGCGATATGAGCCTGTTAAAGTTGAGAATGATGTTGTATTTCGTGACCTTTCGTCTAACTCGATTTGGTGAAAACCTGACATAAGGTCTAGGCACGAGAAATATTTTGCTCGTCCTAATTGATCAAGAATATCTTCTATTCTTGGAAGTGGGAATTTATCTGCTAGCAGTTTCTTATTGATCTGACGATAGTCTGGTGATGGTGTGCTGTTGAAGTAATGTTTTTTATCTTGCTAGCAGTTTTACCACGTTGTTGTGTATTTAGCAATTTTGCTTTAATGACATCAGGCGATTCGCCTTTAACTGATGCCTTTAATACACTTCTGATTCCAATAATGGTCCTTTCATTTTCAACTTTGTATGACAAAGGGCCAATTATTTTCATCTTAATTACTTCAACGGCTAACATCTCCTGATCTCCTTTCGTGAGATCTGTTAATCGGAGAGCCGTCAAAAATCTGTTTAAATTGTCTTTCTTGCCATCGAACTCGGGTATCGTGGACGAAATTTGTCGCACGTATTCCCTTGAAGTTGCGGCTGAGTTAGTCATACTGTCTTCTAAATCTGTGTTTGTAGGCTCTGAACTTTCTTCTCCTATTTCTGGCAATTTAATTGTTGCCGGTATTGTAAGATCGTGTAGATCTTCTTCTTTAATTTCCTGTTCAGAGTCCTCTTCTTTATTATCTTGATCGGAGTCTTCCGATACTTCTGTATTGTCACCTGTTTCAATTTCAACTGATGTGTTGAATATTGTAGGGGTCCATTCTTAGCTACAAATGATGTTGTTCGTGTATGTTCCTACAATATGTGGACTGCTGAGCTGTTGTTGTTGTGGCCTTGATGCTTTTGTCATTCAGCGGAATCTGGACGGTTTCAGTTAGAGCAAGGAAGGTGCAGTGGTAACTAGTGCGCTTGCAGCCTGAAGTCAACTTTCAGTTTCGGTGTCGAGAACCAAGAGACTGAGGCAAAGTGGGCAAAAATGGTTATCTTGCGGCGAAACTTTTATAACTTCGAAATCAAGTGGCTTGTTTTATGGGATAATTTTAATTAGGAAATACATATTGATGTATTCCGATTTTTTTGTTTTGATTCACAAAATTTGTGAAAATTACTAAACCACTAAGCAATGAACACATAGAGCCGTCAAACAGCTCTGTTGCTGTTTGAGGCTGATTTTTTCGGACTTGCTGCCCCAGAGAAGAAGCAGAACAGAAGCATTGAGAATAATGACTTCGGCTGAACGCTCGACCGTGGCAGCTAGCTGTTCGGCTGGGGCAGCTCGTTGTTCGGCTCTGAGTACAAACAGTGCATACCATCAAAACTGCATTAGTCGTACAACGACAGCGGAGCGATAAGCATGCGCGTACTTCTTTGCGCTGTGCGTTCGTTTCCATGTGTGCGTGTATGCATGCACGGCGCGCGTATGAATGTATGCGTTGCTTGTGAAGTTTGACAACAGGCAAATGCTTCGGCCACCGCGCTGGCAGCCTGAAGTCAATTTTTGTGTTTCGGCGTCGAGAGCCTAGAGATAGGTTCAGTGGGCAAAAATGGTTATCTTGCGGCGAAAATGTTAAAACTTTCGAAAACATGTGGCTTGTTCTATGAGGATAATTTTATTTAGTAATTAAATATTTATGTTTTCCGAATTTTTTTATTTTTAATTCACAAATTTTGTCAATATTGGTAAACTTATATACACAAAAATTATAATTGTCACAACTTTTTATACCCTTCGACCATTGAAAATGGTCAAAAAGGGTATACTAACTTTGTGCAAATGTATGTAACAGGCAGAAGGAGGCGGGGGGAGACCCCATAAAGTATATATATTCTTGCTCAGGATCACAAGCCGAGTCGATTGAGCCATGTCTGTCTGTCTGTCCGTCTGTCTGTGTGAACGCACAGATCTCAGCTATTAGAAAAGCTAGAGTTAGCAAATTTGGCATGAAGACTCCTGTGTACTATAAGCAGATCAAGTTTATTTCAAATGTTAGGTGCCGCCCCCACAAATCAATAAATTAATTTTTTAACTTAAATTGTAAGCGCCGTATAAAACATACAACTTTCTGACTTCAACATATACTAAGCTGAATGAAATATCTACGTAGTCTCCAAATTACAATCCGATCGAACAATAATCACAGAAGTTATTTAAGAAAGTATGAGCATAAAACCAAGTGCTTTTGTCAGCTAACAAGGGAGGCGGGCGAGCGCCATCTGTCGGGATTAATTTCAAAGCATGTGCATATGCATATGTGTATGAATTTAACAAATTAAACTATACTGGAACATAGGTCGAAGGGTATCCCACTGTCGCGTTTTGCGCGACTGTTGCTTTTCTTACTTACTTTCTTAATTTTGCTCTACAAAATATAATATAATTATGAATATTCAATCCATCTTCTCAAAAAATAAACATAAATACACATGTTTTCTTATGCTACAATTATTATTATTACTGCAATTTGGTCTCCTACCTCTCGATCACAAAGGCAAAACCAAACACAAAGTTGATTTTACGCTGGCCAGGCCCGTAGCTAAAAGTGTGCAGGTGTGCAATACATAAGGGCTCACAACAGTCAAGGGATCACTGTTACCAAACATAAAAAATGTTATTAATTGGGATACATTTGTACAATTTAATTCCTTTGATAAACACATATAAATTAATTATTAATTAAGGTAATTCAAGTAGGAGTCCCTGATAAGTGATGCAAAGGGGCGTAAGTGCGACCACCGGGTTTTCGCTGACAATGCATTATGATTTTCGTACTGAGATTGATTGTGTAACTTTGCATTATAATTTTTTATTTTGTTAATATTTTAGTTTTCACTACTACCGTTGCTGTCTTACATGAATAGCCAATATACGGGAGTCCACTGCATAGCTCTTTAGGTCCGGCTGCGCCAGTTATAAATAGGCCGTAGCTCCACGTAACAATTGATTTAATATTTTGTCAATGATTAAGTTCCACAACAAATGTTTAGGTTCTTAATTAAAATTTATTCGGAATTTACTTTTGACAGTATTCGTATGTTCGTTTTAATTGACTGCGGTTTTATGCATGACCAAATTGCAACTAAAAATGCGTCTCAAAAAAAAACTTCTTTATGCTTCACGCTGTTTCTGCACTCGGCGTCAGCTACAACGCCTCGCTATAACGGTCCTTTCTAAGCTACAAATGTATAACTGACTACTCACATCGCGTTTAAAGGCTGATGCAACATTACCATTATGGTGAAATCTATTTCTAGAATTTTCGAGAGCATGTACGCTCAAAGTGTGTGTGTCAACATGTGCGTCGTTTTATTTCATAATATGTTGTTGTTCGTGTAAGTTCCTATAATATGTGGACTGCTGAGCTGTTGTTGTTGTGGCCTTTGATGCTGTTGTTATTCAGCGGAATCTGGACGGTTTCAGTTAGAGCAGGGAAGGTGCAGTGGTAACTCGTGCGTCGACTGCGCTGCGGCAGAAGCCGGGTACCGTTTCCCGACTCGGATATAAAAGGCCGACGGTCAGCAGCAGGAAGATCAGTAAGCTCCCGGCTTTCCTGGCAGCTCAAGCGTCAAAGTTGATCTCTATTAATTAAGTTTAAAGTAAATTGTTTTAAAGCAAGGATCAATAAGCAACCAGCAAGGATCAAGCGAACGACCAACAGCAAGCAACAAGGATATGCGAGCATGGATACAACGAACGAGGATATACGAGCAAGGATACAACGATCATAGAGGCATAACCAACAGCAAGCAACAAGGATATACGAGCAAGGATACAACGAGCAAGGATATACGAGCAAGGATACAACGATCATAGAGGCACAAGCAACAGCAAGCAACAAGGATATACGAGCAAGGATACAACGATCATATAGGCACAACCAACAGCTATCAAATGTTGCAGCCCTCTACACGTGCAGGAAATGACTGCCTCTCCGATGCGGGGAATAGCGACAGCCCGGACCAGTTCGAGGTGATGCTAGAGCTTGTGAGGACTCACATTTTTGAGCCCCACAATTTCGGGTAAATTTAAGTAATCGTAAGGAAATGGAGTCACCCAATGGAGAGAAAGAGATTTAAGGCAATGGAGCCACACGTTAGTAGTATTAAAGTTGTTATTAGGTATTGCAAGGCAATGAAGCCATTAGGTAGAAGAAAACCTATACGCCCCATAACATGTATTATAGGGTAGATAGGCTCGCTCACTAAAACGAGCGAACGGAGCAGTGAGCGCACGCAAAAGAGCGATGCACGCACACACACACACAAGCGCACACTTGAGCAGCTCACGCAGCAACTGAAGAGAGCACACTTGAGCGCACTCTAGAGCGCCGTTCTCAACGCAGCATCCACACACAAGCAAACGAGAGAGGGAACGCACACAGGCATCCGAGCATGAGCACACACACATACACAAGCGCATACTTGAGCGGCCCACGCAACAGCTGGAGAGAGCGCACGCACATGAGCGAAATCAAGACTGGCGCTCTCAACGCAAAACATCCACGCATAAGCCGCAAGAGAGGGAACACACACACAGCCATCCGCCCATGAGCGACCCACTAAACGATAAGAGAGGGAACGCACTCGCAGGCACACAGAAGCCAGCGCATGAGTCGAATGAGAGAACAAGAGTAGGTCACTCAAACGGCAGTGCAGGCGCTCACGCACTCAAAACGAAAGGCAGAGGAAGCAACAGGGGCCTTTGAGTGAAACCGGCAAAATGCAGCTGAGCACCGGCAAAGCAGATGAGCGCAAAAGGGCAGTCGACCAGTGACCCTGAAAGGGAACAGAAGTGCAAGTGAAAAAGAAAAAGTGCCGAAAAGCGACAAGACGAGCAAGTGCCAACCAGGAACAGAGAAGTGCCAAGCCGAGAAGAAGAGGACAACGAGTTGCGACACGACGAAGAAACAGCCACGACACCAAGGAAGTCAACAGCAAAGACAAAACCAACAACAAGAAGATCACGAGAAGACACATATTAAGCCAACAGACAAACAAAGTGAGCGAGCCACACCATGGCACAAAAGCGGGGAAACGTAGAACTAGGGAAATTAGGTATACAGTGTGCGGTGCTAGGCAGGGTATAAAATTGTACTTAAAATTGTAATTAAGTAACAGAAGTAAAAAAGGAAATAAAAGAAATGAAAACGAACTCAAAAGTGCAGTATTTAATGTTTGTTATGAGTGAAAAAAAAGGCCACGGTACTTGGTGCGAGAGCGGCAGTTGAG
Source organism: Zaprionus taronus (assembly GCA_018901805.1). Taxonomy (NCBI): domain Eukaryota; kingdom Metazoa; phylum Arthropoda; class Insecta; order Diptera; family Drosophilidae; genus Zaprionus; species Zaprionus taronus. The sequence continues at coordinate 21,533 of JAEIFH010001137.1, forward strand.
AGAGGCAAAAACCGGTTTGAGAACTGGAGGCGCTCGCATACAGGGTGACTTTTTATGTCGCCCAACCGTGGATAATAGGATAGTATTGGCTGTGAGTTTTGTTCTGCATGTTTTAAGCGTAGTGTTTTCTGCAGGTGTGCGTGTAGGTGAGAGTATGTGTATAGGCGTGTATAGGTGTGTGTAGGATTGTGTAGAGGTGTGTAGGTGTGAAAAGTCAGCAATATCAGTGCAGGAGAGTAACGCTCGTCTGTGTGTTTTCACTGTGCTGAAGTTTCACTGGTGCGACGACAGTCAACATCCATCGCATACAGTGAAGCTTCTAGAACAGCCGCAGGGCGAAAGTCTCAAAACTGACGGTCAACATCCCGGCCCTGAAATTCTCAAACTGTAAAGAGAACATTAGGTATGCGGTATTTTCCCTGTTACTGGCTGCTATCGGACCACACCACTCGGCACCTCGCCCTCGAGTCGGCCTCGCCACTTGAAAACTCTTGCCCTTCCCCTCCCGGCACCCAAACATCTACCACCCCTCGTCCAGGGTCTCAGCACCAATACAAAGGTGGCGCCCGACCAGGGACCCTGAGACCTGGATTCCATCTTACGTGGCGTAAAGAACCACATATGGGTCCGAGGGAAACAAGGGCGGTGCGGCTGCAGAGCACGTAGCGGCAGTGGCACTGGTTGCGTTTCGTCGGCAAAATGACGAGAGACGTTACAGTCCACTGTGTCTTTGTTACACGCAGGCCGACACACACACACCAAATTGTTTGTGTTAAGAAGGCGAATAGGAGCGACTCATTGAGAAGAAAGAAGCAGTGAAAGCTTGTACGGAGATAGAGAAAACTAGCACAGAGACAGGGACATAAACGAGGACATAGAACAGGGACGGACGAGAAGGACGGAGGAATTAGTTTTAGCAAGGTTTAGGATTTAAGCGCGAGTTAGTTTTAGCAAGGATTGGATTAAGACGATGCAAGGAGACTGACAGGATCAGACCAGGACGACAGGGCCCCGATTTGCAAGGTTGCAAGACGTAGCTGGGCAAGAGGGGCAAAGGACGAGACGAGTACAGGGATAGACACAAGCAAGAGCACCGTTAGACTGTCGCCCTAACGACCGAGGGGTGCGGAGAACTGCGGAGTCGCCATCGGTGAGGTGAGCAGAACCGCGTGCGTCGACTGCGCTGTCGTAGAAGCCGGGTACCGTTGCCCGACTCGGATAAAAAAGGCCGACGGTCAGCAGCAGGAAAATCAGTCAGCTCCCGGTGGCCGCATTACAGCCCGCGTCAACATTGAGGGTTACGTGGTGGCAGCTACCGTCGACACTGGAGCAACGAGGAGTTTCATTGGCTCGCGGTTAGCCAAGAAACTGGGGAACGCTAGCAACAGGTGTAACGTGAAAACGTTCCACCCAGGGAGTTAGCAACAACACTGGATTCTAAAGACCTGGCAAAGGAGGCATCAGCAGGCTCACAGGACACAAGTACCCCTAAGGAAACACTACTAAGTACAGTCGGCAAACGCGTGACTGTGACTTCTATCAAGGAGACCCCTACGGCAACACTCACAAAGTACAGTCGGCAAACGCGGGACTGTGTCGTCTTCCATCAAGAATACCCCTACGGCAAAGGAGGCATCAGCAGGCTCACAGGACACAAATACCCCTAAGGAAACACTACGAAGTACAGTCGGCAAACGCGCGGAGTTACCTCTCGGGAGATTGAGGGTATTAGTTAAGGGTGAAGGCTCGAAAGAAAACACGTCTGCAGTCTCTCCAGATTCCGTTCAAGTCGTCTTAGGCCATATGAGGTGTTTCTTGTCAGGGTATTTTTTAATCGCCGAAGAATCAGCTGCGTATTTTTGGTGTTTTTACATTACAGTCTTATTGATATTATTAGAAACGGTTTACTTGGGGAATACAAATTTTGAACATAGTTTAGAATGATTAATATTGATTTGGGGGGTAATATATATTTTGTTAACGGGTGTGTCGATTAACTGTGTTTCATTATGATTTTCCTGATTTAAGATTTATGTATGTAACTTATATACAAAATTATTTTTAATCCCCGAAGAATCTTCTGTGTAGGTGTTTTTACATTACAGGCTTATTGATATTATTAGAAACGTTTTACTTTGAAGTTTGAACATAGTTTGGTGTGATTAATATTGTTTTGGAAGGTAATATATATTTTGTTAAGAGGTGAGTTGATTAACTGTGTTTCATTATGACTTTCCTGATTTTAGATTTATGTAATTTTTGATTTTTTGCAGATGTCAAGGTTGTACCATGATCAAGTAACACTCTGTGCATGCAGAATCTTGGGGTGGTCTTGTTTCTTCTATTTTCTTTTCTTAGTATTGTGTCATTAGGTTCTAATGTATTAGGCTCTACCTTATTTTTGTTTAATCTTTCTGTTCTTTCTTTAGCGTCATTTGTGAGCTTATTTTTTATTTTTGGATAAAGTTTTTCGCGAAATGTATTCAGTTTTTCTAGGTAGTCGTGTTCGTTATTGAATTCTATATTTTGATTAAAAATGTGAGTTCTACCACTAAAGAGTTCGTAAGGGGTGTGTTTTGTTGCGGAATGTATAGAATTGTTAATATTTCGTCGTGTTCTTTAGGTAAATTTTGTTGTTTGCGAGTGTCGAGTATTATTCTGTAAATTTCAGTAAGGGTGGAATGTAACCGTTCAACAGGTGAATTGCTTGATGACATTTGGAATGAAATTACATGAAGTACAATGTTGAATTGTAAACAGAATTTCCTGAATATGTCGCTTGAAAATTCTGTTCCTTGGTCATATATTATTTTCTTCGGTATCCCAAATAGGCTGATAAAATGTTTTAGTGATTTAATTACGTTTATGCAATTTCTCTTTAAAATGGGGTATGCTAAAGCAAATTTAGAGAACTTATCGATTATAGTAAGGTTGTAGTTGTAATTAATATGAATAAAATATCCAAAAAATAAACTAAAAAGCCATTTACGATTTTGTGTTAAATAAATGAAGTGTCCCAATATTTATTTCGACCAGGTATATATCAATATGAACTATATCTAAGGGATTTGAAGGAATTTCGGGCATTATAAATGCGATTTTTTGAGGTTGTCTGTCATACTTAAGTTTTAAACAAGTTTCGCAATTTTTTATTAACTGGGCTATTTTGTTTTTCATATGAGGGAAAAAATATTCTCTTTTGATGTGTAGCAATGTTTCAGCGATTTCCCTATGGTTATTGTTAAGGTGATAGTCAAGAATCATCTTGTTTTTGATCAGTATTGTTGCTTATTTCTGGGAGAAATGTCAAGCATCTTATCATTTTGAACTTGGAACTGTGGGAAAAATAGATGGCAAAAGCTCTTTCTATTATATTAAAAATATGATCGTCTGCAAATACGGCGCAGGTTCTATGCGGCTTTAAAGTTTGTTTAAGTAAATTTGCAGTTTCGTTAAAATCGAACGATGGTTACCATATTCCTTTCTGATCTTATGTTTGAAAGGAGATACTGTTGTAAAACTTGTCTAAGCGTCCAATTTTAAAATGAGTTGTATATTAAAATCGTTAAGAGGTTTTTCGGAAGTTGGGCATTTAAAATTAGTTTCTGGAAGTGATTCGTTATGATTGAAGCTAGCGTCTGCTCGACTAAGTGCATCGGCAATTACGTTTTGAGACCCTTTTTTTATATATTATCTCAAAATCGTACTCCAAAAGTTGTAGCCGCCATCGATTTTGGAATTCGGTTCTTTAAAGTTCATAAGCCAAATTAATGGTTTATGATCAGTTACGAGGGTGAATTTGTTTCCAAACAGGTAAGGCCTGAAGTATTTAACAGCCCATACGATGGCTAGCATTTCCTTCTCAATAGTGGAATAGTTTATTTCCGTATCGGATAAGGTCCTACTAGCGAAACAGATTGGTTTGTCGTTTTGTAATGTTCCCTGTGAGAGCACAGCTCCCAGTGCAAAGTTACTTGCGTCCAAAGTCGCATATTTTTATTAACTGGGCTATTTGGATTTTCATATGAAGGAAAAAATATTCTCTTTTGATGTGTAGCAATGTTTCAGCGATGTCCCTATGGTTATTGTTAAGGTGATAGTCAAGAATCATCTTGTTTTGATCAGTATTGTTGCTTATTTCTGGGAGAAATGTCAAGCATCTTATCATTTTGAACTTGGAACTGTGGGAAAAATAGATGGCAAAAGCTCTTTCTATTATATTAAAAATATGATCGTCTGCAAATATGGCGCAGGTTCTATGCGGCTTTAAAGTTTGTTTAAGTAAATTTGCAGTTTCGTTAAAATCGAACGATGGTTTACGGTATTCCTTTCTGATCTTATGTTTGAAAGGAGATACTGTTGTAAAACTTGTCTGAGCGTCCAATTTAAAAATCAGTTGTATATTAGAATCGTTAAGAGGTTTTTTCGGATGTTGGGCATTTAAAATTAGTTTCTGGAAGTGATTCGTTATGATTGAAGCTAGCGTCTGCTCGACTAAGTGCATCGGCAATTACGTTTTGAGACCCTTTTTTATATATTATCTCAAAATCGTACTCCAAAAGTTGTAGCCGCCATCGAACGATTTTGGAATTCGGTTCTTTAAAGTTCATAAGCCAAATTAATGGTTTATGATCAGTTACGAGGGTGAATTTGTTTCCAAACAGGTAAGGCCTGAAGTATTTAACAGCCCATACGATGGCTAGCATTTCCTTCTCAATAGTGGAATAATTTATTTCCGTATCGGATAAGCGTATAGCGAAACAGATTGGTTTGTCGTTTTGTAATGTTCCCTGTGACAGCACAGCTCCCAGTGCAAAGTTACTTGCGTCCATAGTCGAGAATAAATTTTTTTGAAAAGTCGGGGTATTGGAGGATTGGATCATTGGAAAGTAAAGTCTTACAAAAGTCGAAGGTTTTAAGGAATTCGTCATCTATATTAATGGGTTTCTTTGGAAGTAAGGTGATCTATTTTGAGGTTTTCCAAAGAGTGAGGTATCTTTCCTGCTCGATTACAGTCGGGACCTAGATCGTGTGACCCTTGTTTTAATATGGGCTCCTAATGCATTATCTTATTTGTGAAAGTCAGTGGGTTATGTTTGAAAATAGGTTGTGTTTGAAAATTGTTTGCATAACTTTACTAGTCCATCTTTTTTGTTTTCCAAAGAGTGAGGTATCTTTTCTGCTCGATTACAGTCGGAAGTAATATGGAAAAGTTCGAGGTGGACTGCTTTGGAATAAGGCGTACCTTTGATAGCGGTTTCAAGGTATAGCAATTTGTCGGAGTCAGAGTAGTTTATTACTTCGAAGTTTGTAACATTATTTTCTGAATAGTAAAGTCCACCTGATATTAATAGGTCTTTGTCAATCTGAATAGTATTATAATGAAATTCGCCGTCTGGGTTTTCTACGGGTATTGGCATTATGGCTTTGGTGTGGGCGGAAATGTTTAAAATATTTGAAGATCGATTATTATACATTAATATAGGTATAGTAACGTTGAAAATGTTAAATTGTAAATTATGCAAATCAATTTTGGCATTGAAGTCTGAGAGTAGATCCATACCTATCAAGCCGTCGAAATATGAATGAAACTTGAAAGGTAGTAAATCCATGGTAATGGGGTAATGGAAAAGATATTCTTTTTGTTTATCGTGAATGTGTTTAGTACGGTTTTAAGGTTTATTGGGGTTTTTAAATGTACTGAGTCAACTATGTTAATGCATTTGGGGTCTATAAAAGAGTTGGTGGATCCTGTGTCAATTAAAAATTTTGTGGCGCTTGTATGGTTCAAATTTATTTTTATAAAGGGAAGGGATGAACTATCTGTAGCGGGAGTTATGTAGCCTGTTGTGTTCCCGAGGCATGTGTTTGAAAATTTACTCCTGCTGGAGGGGCGCTAGCTTGTTGTTCCTCTTCAATATTGTGTAGTACTTGAGACTGAGAATTTTCGATTTTAAATGGATTTGGTTTGTTAGATTGTCTATCATAATTTCGATTGTTATTTGAGTAGCTTCTACGACCAGACAGGATGTTGAACGAACCAGAGTTCCTATGTGAGTTGAAATTCGAGTAAGGGTGCATGCGGTTGTCACGATCATTATTATAGTTATTGTTGCTATGATTGTTATTGGTACTGTTGTGATTTTGTCTCCACCTTGGTCTATTAGAAGATTCGTATTTCCTATTATAATATAGTGCTTGCTCAGTCTGGCATTGTTCGTATGCTTGTTCGATGGTATTGGGGCTCTTTAGTCTGATTAGTGTTTTTTTAATGGCTTCGTTTGCTCTGTCTATTATTTTATTCCTTATTGCTCTAAGAATAAGCAGTCCGTAAGGCGTTTGATCTGCATCCTTTATGAACGTAAGGATTTCTTCGACGCTAGTTATAAATCTGTCTAGTTGTCTAGGAGTCCCGTGAAAAGTCGGAAGGTGGCTAACGAATGTCATAATATCTTATGTTTTAAATATGATTGGTGGATTGGTAGAAGTGTTAACAGTCGGGGTGAACATGGAGGTGGCAGAATGACTCCATTGTGAGAGGCTGTATAGGAAGTGAAGGGGAACTTTCTTCGATTGAGGGGATTGATGTTAGTCGTGACCTAGATCGTGTGACCCTTGTAGTGGCAATATGGGCTCCTAATACAGAGTGGGTTGTTTCATTCAAGTTAGTTGGCGTTTTCTTAGGCATTGGAAATAATGATAACAGATAAGAGAAACATAAATTGTTCAATGATAAATCCTTATTATAAGCTTAGAGTTAATCTTAATTTTAGTAATGGCAACTATTTTTAAATTATATATATATTTTCTATGTTTTTAATAGTTTTTTTTTTATTATTATTAGTTTTTAGTTGTGTGCGATGATTTGCGTTCTGTTGAATTAGTTTCTGGAATATAGGAGGTATTAAGCAGATGTGCGCTATTTGTTTTTGTAAAAAAAAGTTAACGTATGGTAAGTTTACGTATAAGCAAACATGTGGGTGTTACAAAGTACCAAGTTTTAGTGTATTTAACGTGAATTGTATTTGCTTTTATCTTAGCTTGGAATATTTGGAAGTATGAAACCGTTTTAATGATTGTTAGTCTTTGAAATCGAGAATGCTTAATGATTTGTTTTGTATTTATCTGATTTATTTTTAATTTTTATTTATTTCTATTTTTTCCTTTATATTTCTATTTGATTTCTGGCTTACGAAAATTCGCAGAAGTGGTGATCAGCGATTGATTCCACATAGAAATACAGGAGCAAATTGATGTTGTATTTGTGTTTTTATTATCCATGTCATGCAATTAATACCATGTTCGGCCGGATGAATTTTCGTGGCTGTGATTATCAGCGTTTGATTTCACAAGAACATTTTTATAATTACTAGATGACGATTTGTATTATTTGTATTTGATTTTCATTCAGTTTTTGTTCAACTTCCAATCATGGTTACACATTTTTATTTGATTTTATTTTTTATTATTATTTTAAGTCAATACACATTTTTTAATATTTTCTCACGCTTAATAAATTGACACTCACTTGTTTTTATTCACAATTACTTACGTGTATATTATAATATACACGGGTATATTATATACTTGTTTACCGGCTGCGCCAGTTACCTCTCGGGAGATTGAGGGTATTAGTCAAGGGTGAAGGGTCGAAAGAAAACACGTCTGGTCAGTTCGGCTTTTCAGAATCAAAGAGACTGGGTACATTTTTAATTGTTAAGTTTACAAGTTCACAGGTACATGTTGCAGCTCGGCAGCTACATGTTGCAGTTTGGTGTAGCGGTAAATACGATGTGGCCGCGGCCGGGCCGCACGGTATTTTGACCGGACGTATCCGGTTCGTGGCGGTATTGAAAGCCAATATTGTTGCGACACCTTTATGTGTTGTTGTAGCAGCTGTCGTACGGTACTTTGTACAGCCAAAATTGAGAGCCAATGTTGTTGTTCTTGGCGTAGCGACACCTTTATGTGTTGTTGCAGCAGCTGGGTTTACGGTATTTTGTACAGCCAAAAATTGAGAGCCAATTTAGTTGTTTTTGGCGTAGCGGAGTTTTTGCGACGGCAAGAACTTTCTCGAAGGCCGTGGTGGGTATGTACCATATGGTTTATGATAGGGTCGTGGTATAAAGGGTAACTCGCGACTGTGACTTCACCCTAGGAAACCACGGTAGAACGACAAACAACACACGCGGAAGTTTACGAGGACAACATGGCCAGGTTCTCGGATCCGAAAGTGGAAGAGGCGATCGAGACGAACCCCTTTCGACACCCAAGCTCAGGGAGTGCACCCCGTGACTGAACTCGCTACTGTTGGGATGATGCCGGCCGCAACAGGAGGAGGGGACCAGCTAAACGTATCACCCATTGCACCATGGGTTACCAAGATCCTGGAGGACGAGCTGGCACTGTTTGATGGATTGTCTGGTGTCTCGCCGATCACCGAGCATGTGATCGTGTTGAAGGACGACCGGCCTATCAAACACTACTACTACCCAAAGAACCCGGCCATGCTCAAGATAATCAACGAGCAGGTCGATGAGTTGCTGCGAAAGAGATGTATGGAGCCATCGAAGATCCCGCACAGTACTCCAATCGTGTTCGTTGGAAAGAAGACGGGGGAGACTCGGATGTGCATCGATTTCCGCCAACTAAACGCCAGATCGACACCCGATGTTGACCCGCTTCCTCGGATGAACTCGATTCTGAATAGACTGAGGAACGCCAAGTTTATGAGCACCTAGAACGCTACCTTACAAGACAAACGACACAGTCGAGCTAATCTTGATATTTCTTGATATACTCCAGAACACCTTATCGTGTCGCCTTATTGCGTAAGCCTTTTTTGCTTTTATGAATCTGGGTATTCGTATGTACATCACATGCATACATCACTAAACCGAACGCTACTCACTATGGGCTTATGCTGCCACGTGCTCGCCTGCTTGAATATATGCAATCTGATACGTGGCTGCGACCGTCAAGTGCGACCACCGGGTTTTCGCTGACAATGCATTGTGATTTTCGTACTGAGATTGATTGTGTAACTTTGCATTATAATTTTTTACTGCTGTCTTACATGAATAGCCAATATACGGGAGTCCACTGCATTGCTCTTTAGGGTCCGGCTGCGCCAGTTATAATTGGGCGTAGCTCCACGTATCAATTGGTTTAATATTTGTCAATGATTTAATTCCACAAGAAATGTTTATGTTCTTAATTTAAATTTATTATTAATTTAAATTTATTATTATTATAATTTACTTTTGACAGATTTCGTATGTTCGTTTTAATTGACTGCGGTTTTATGCACGACCAAATTGCAACTGAAAGGTGCGTCCCCAAAACTTCTTTATGCTTCACGCTGTTTCTGCACTCGGCGTCAGCTACAACGCCTCGCTATAAACGGTCCTTTCTTAGCTACAAAATGCACGTTTAAAGGGTGATGCAACATTACCTTTATGGTGAAATCTATTTCTAGAATTTTCGAGAGCAGGTACGCTCAAAGTGTGTGTGTCAACATGTGCGTCGTTTTATTTCACAATATGTTGTTGTTAGTGTATGTTCCTATAATATGTGGACTGCTGAGCTGTTGTTGTTGTGGCCTTTGGATGCTGTTGTCATTCAGCAGAATCTGGACGGTTTCAGTTAGAGCAGGGAAGGTGCAGTTGTAAGGAGTTAGTTAAGTTAAGCAACACTGTTAGATTTACGTAGTATATAACACTGGATATTAAGTTGGCAAGGCAGTTGATCGTCAACCACAAGCGTGTACGGATGCCCTTAAATAAATATATTTTTAATATTAATACCATCATTTTATAAATGAGCACCCGCTCATTTCATGGTGTCAGAAGGTGTGAACATCAAAACGAAAAACTTATTAACCCTTTCATGCCCACTGTTGCCTATAGGCAACATTGCCTTTGTATTTAAATATCGGTTACGATTCAAAATTAGTCTTCACTTTTTTTTTTATGGGGGAAGTCCCTTTATTATTTTTCTTTCATTTTTTCTAATTTTTGCTAGTGCAGCTGCAGTGAGTGTTTAGTAATCGCAAATAATTCAAAGCGACCACAGCTGCCAAAAAATTTTAGCAAAAAGTGCTCGTAAAAAATAGTTGAATTAATTAAAATTAGTTACAAAAATTAACAAAATAAGTTTGTAAAGCTCTTCAAAATAGGTAAGTCTATTATAAAAGTATAAATTTGTGTGTGAAATTTGTTTAACAAAGAGTGTGAATTTTTTCAAAAGTTCATGTTGCCTACAGGCAACATTGGTCGTTAGAGGTAAGTAATAATTTTTTTTGTTCACATAGGCATGCGTCCAAAGGGATTAAACGAATTGGAAATTCGAAAAATTTGCGAATTTGATTGGGAAGATTCAAACGACGAAGATGAAAATGAAGATCCAGAAAATAATATGGAAGTCTTGGAGGCATTTATAGAAGAAAACCTCAACAACATAATAGAGCAAGGTGGAAATATTGAGGATGAGCTTATGAAAAGCACAGTGCTCAATTCCATCGAAAGCGGCTTTGATGAAACAGTCCAACAAATTTATGAAAAAGTCGATTTAAATAATTTGAGATGGAGGCGTTATGTCTCAAAAGAAAATAATATGGATACTGAATGGAGAAGCCATCAGACTGCTGGCTCCATCAAGTCGCCCATTGAATATTTTAATTCATTTTTTGATGATGAAATTTTTGAAAAGATATGTATGGAAACCAATAATTACGCCTTTCAAGATAAAGGAGTGGAGCTGAAGTGTGGGGTGTGGGAGATACGGAGATATATAGGCGTGCTGCTCTAAAAAATTATACTGCCGACACACCAGTTTCTGAGTGCATTCGTTGGTGCCGCAAAGAGAAAAAGATGGTTAAAATACCGCGTCCAGCTATTGTAGATACTTATAATAGAAACATGGGGGGTGTTGATCTATCAGATATGCTGTTAGAGTTATACAAAGTAAATCACCGCTCCAAAAAATGGTACATGCGAATAGTTTATTGGTGTATAAACGTGACTGTGGTGAATAGCTGGCTATTATACCGCCGAGATCATAAGCTCTCACTTGATGGCAAGAAATATATGCCACTTATAAGTTTTCAATTAGAAATTGCCAAAGAGCTACTAAATGCTAATGTGGCTCGATCCCGTAAAAGAGGTAGACCTGTATTTGCTCCATTAAATTTTAACTCGCCAAGTTCATCAATCGGTCATGTAGAGCACTGCTCACCAGCTTCTTCAATTGGAATTGAATCACCAAAAACTACATTACCAAAGAGATCGTATATTATGGCTCCAGCAAAAGCCTTAAGATATGACCAAATTGGTCACTGGGTTCAGTGGGAATCAAAAGGTAGATGTAGAATGTGCACTTCAGGCTTTCCCAGGTCAAAATGCTCAAAATGTAATATTCATTTATGTTCAAACCCAAAAAAAACTGTTTTTTAATGTATCATACAAACAGTAATACAGAAAAATAAAGATTGTTACAAATATCTCATATTTGAAGTTTAATTTAAAGGTAATATTACTCATACGTTCATACACATTTATTTATATGGATGGACCAATGTTGCCTATAGGCAACATTGCAGTAAGGACATACCAAAGGACTTAGAGCATCGAAAATTGAAATGAACATTACTTGAGGCCCCTATTAACCATTTATGACGTAAAATATTTTTTATGTGGCCCCAGAATAATTCGGGCATGAAAGGGTTAAAGGTGAATTAATATAGAGCTAACGTTGAACAGTGAATTTAAGCGGTGTACATACATTTGCAAATACATACGTATACAGAAAAAAACATATAAGTATATATACATACAGAGGAAAGTATCGATACTCGGTGAGTATCCATCGATATTGACAAACTAGTTCAACAATCGATAACTGCCATGGCAGCACAAAGTCAAGCAAAATCAACACTGGGTTCAATTTGCAAAGTACAAATAAACAATGACCATGAGTGAAAGAGCAATCAGAGAGCTGGATTGCAGCATGATAGCGACGGAATGGCCAACATGGAAGCAAGAGTTCATAATGTATCTTATTGCAACGGGAAAATCCTCGGAACCGGAGAAAACCAAAATCGCAAACTTCTTGTAGCTGGTGGGCAGAAAAGGGTCGCAGATCTACAACACGTTGTACCCAAATGGTGGTACACAGGATTCAATGCTTGGGACAACTACAGTGAATGGTGACGTTCAGCAGCGGAAAATTGAAGGTGTTAAAAAAATTTGATGATTTTTGTCTGCCACAAAGAAACACGGCAATGGAATCATACAAATTCAATATGATAGCACAAAAGGAGAGACAACCATTTAGTGAATTTGAGACTGAGTTGCGGGAGCAAGTACGTCATTGCAATTTTATTTGTGAGTGTGGCAAGTCGTATGAAGACCGAATGCTGCGTGATCGTGTCAACATTGGAGTCCAGGATAAAAAACTGCAGCTAAAATTACTGGACGGGCGTGATGAGCAGCTGTCAAAAGTTACTGAAACTTGTAAAGCATATGAGGCAGCGAACATTCACAAAGGAATTCTAGAAGGCAAGCAGGTTATCAACATCATAAAGGAGGATGAAGCAACGATTAAAGCAATTAATCGTGTTTGCTTTAACTGCGGGGGGACCATGGAAATTTGGCCATAAAAATGAATACAAAGCAAAGGATATTACGTGCCATCGATGTGAGAAGAAGGGCCATTTTCAACGAATGTGCCGAAAGCAGAAGAATCAACAACATGAAGCGAAAATAGCATTCGAAAAGAAGAACAAAAATGGAGCTACAATGGTGGGTACAGGGAACGGACAACAACAAGGTAAAAAAATCGACGGGTACGGTGATAAATTAAAATTTAATAAGAATCATTTTAGAATAAACTCTATAGGATTAAAACATAAGCGGTGGACCAAAGAATATCAGATAGGAGAGAAGTTAGTAAGGTTTAAGCTTGATTGCGGATCTGATGTAAACTGTGTCCAATTAAAATTACTTGAAGACTTAAAAAAATCAACAAATGTTAAGTTTAATATTAAACCACATGAATTTTCTGTTTTTGATTATAATGGTAACAAAATTAATATTCATGGAAAAGTAAAGTTGCCTTGTTATGATTTAAAATTAAAAACTGAACGATCTATTAACTCTGTTATAGTGGCTGATAGCTGTGAACCAATACTTGGGTTAGAAACGTGTGAAATGTTGGGATTAATCAAACGATTAGATGTGAATAGTATAGAAGACCAGGATAGAAAAAGAGACACTGCTATAGAGTTATAAAATGTGTTTAATGGAATAGGCAAATTCCCGGGAAGCTTCAAAATACAGTTAATTAAAGATGCAAATCAGTGCTACATTATAAGAAACGGATACCGAGTTCATTAACAGATAAACTAAAAGCTGAGCTTGATACAATGCTGCAGAATGATATCATTTCACGGGTAGACTATCCAACTGACTGGGTGAATAACTTGCAAATAATTGAAAAGCCAAATGGTAAACTTCGCATTTGTTTGGACCCGAAGCCATTAAATGCATGCATTAAAAGAGAACATTTTCTCATTCCTACTATTGATGACTTAATGTCAAAAAAACTTAAGTAGTGGATTTTGGCACATGGAATTAGATCAATTAAGCTCGGACTTAACAACTTTTATGACTCCTTTTGGACGATTTAAATTCAATAGAGTACCATTTGGCCTAAACTGTGCGCCAGAAATGTTTCAACGGAAAATTATTAGTATTTTTGGTGATTTACCTGGAGTCATGGTATATTTTGATGATCTTGCTATTTGCGCAGATAATAAGGATGAACATGATAAATTGATTGATTTAGTTATGAAAAGAGCACGGGAAAATGGTGTAAAATTTAATCCAGACAAAATTCAATACTGTTGTTCAGAAATTAAGTTCATGGGAAATGATATATCGGAAGGAAAAATTAAACCAAATATAAAATATCAGGATGCAATCTTAAAGATGAAAAAACCTGAAAGTAAATCGGATGTATTGCGGTTTTTAGGTCTTCTGATACATTTCAAATTTGTCAAAGCAATCAGCCAATTTACGTAACTTAACCAAGAATAATGTCAGTTTGTTTGGACGGCAGAACACGATAGGAAGTTTGAAAACTTATTAGGAATTGTAACTGCAGAGCCAGTACTGGTAATTTATGACCCCAAGCTACCAGTAGTTGTTCAAACAGACGCATCAAAGGATGGATTGGGTTGTGTAATAATCCAAAACGGGCACCCAGTAGCATTTGCTTCGCGCACTCTGAATTGCAGTGAGCAACCAGTAAGAAAAGCAACAGTCGCGCAACACGCGACAGTGGGATACCCTTCGACCTAGTATGTTCCCGTGTAGTTTAATTTCTTAAATTCATACACATATGCATATGCACATGCTTTGAAATTAATCCCGACAGATGGCGCTCGTGCTACGCGCTCGCCCGCCTCCCTTGTTAGCTGACGCACTTGATTTTATGCTCATACTTTCTTAAATAACTTTTGTGTTTATTGTCCGATCGGACTGAAATTTGGAGACTACGTAGATATTTCATTAAGCTTAGTATATGTTAAGTCAGAAAGTTCTATCTTTTTATTGATTTGTGGGGGCGGTGGGCGTGGCACCTAACATTTGAAATAAACTTGATCTGCTTGATCCACACAGGAGTCTTCCTGCCAAATTTGGTAACTCTAGCTTTTACAATACCTGAGATCTGTGCGTTCATACAGACGGACAGACGGACAGACAGACAGACATGGCTCAATCGACTCGGCTTGTGATCCTGAGCAAGAATATATATACTTTATGGGGTCTCCGACGCCTCCTTCTGCCTGTTACATACATTTGCACAAAGTTAGTATACCCTTTTTTGACCATTTTCAATGGTCGAAGGGTATAAAAACGGCTTTGGAGGAAAATTCTGAGTGAGTAGAGTGTGAGTGTGATGGGTAAACGCAGGGGCGGAGTACAAAACAAAGCTAAGAAAGAAATAGCGCGCCTAAGTGGCTATTATATGCGAAAACTCCAGCGCCCGAATGGTCGAAAGCTCAAAAGCTACAAGCTGACAAGAAAAATAAAAACCGCACCACACCCGCTCGCTCAGAGAAACAAATAAAATCAATTTCAAATAATAATACAATCCAACCTCCTCACCCCAAAAGACTGCCGGAGCTGAAACTACAATGCCCTAACGACTGCAAGGGACCACTTTACAGCCCAACTTGTGAGTACACGTGCAGGAATCGCACGGCCAGTACCAGCGGCTCATCGAAGAATAAGAACTAAGAAGACAGCATCGAGGGAGTGTCAGCGTGCCATACCGGCGACGACCAGCTGACACAGGCCGACAACTCTAAGCAAAAACTGTGGTGCGCTATTCGCACTACAGCATCGAGGTAGTGTCAGCGTGCTAAGACCGGCGACGCCCAGCTGACACAAGTTAACCACAGCAGCATCAACAACTAGCGACAGCGCTACCAAGAGCGCAATTTTTTTTACTTTGCACTGCCTTGCATAATTTTTTTAATTGCACTGCGATGCATATTTTTTTCATTTAATCTTAAAACCATTGTACGATTAAGTGGAAACCTATCTGCCCAATGAGAAGTTTGGCCCACAACGCCAGACGAAAACCTAGGTAGGACGACTTGTATGTCGACTTTAGAAAATAGGATCTACAAAGTATATGTTTCAGGCAGAGATAGGGAAAAACAAAAGTACTTAATACGAAACCACTTAATACTAAGAAATAATAAAACAAGAACAGTGCCCAATATGGGTCTAGTAGATACTAAGTCGGTAGATTCTACCGCTAATGTCATAAATAAAGTAGAAGTAAGTACAAACAATTTAGATTGGATCAATTTGATCCTAGGCATAATAGCCATTATAATGATCGTAAATGCGCTCACTAAATTGTACAAGCTCCATAATAAATGTTTAAAAAAGAGAGAGATTCTAAGCTCTGAAGTCTTTCCAGATAGGTATACAACATATAGGCTTGATCGACCTGACCGACGAGGTGGTGGAGTACTGATTGCAGTAGACTCCAACATTGAGTCGGACCTTTTACAACCGAAGTTTCAATTTGACATTGAAATAATTTGTGTAAAACTACACTTTCCCGGTTTTTTCATGTATATAACCTGCTCCTATATTCCGCCGTCATCGGAATTATCAGTCTACTTGCAACACCTTTTTAACCTGTTATCAGACAGAGATCACTGCATAGTCCTGGGCGACTCGGCTAGTGATCCTGAGCAAGAATATATATACTTTGTGGGGTCTGCCACGCCTCCTTCTGCCTGTTACATACATTTGCATTTTGCACAAAGTTAGTATACCCTTTTTGACCATTTTCAATGGTCGAAGGGTATAAAAATGGTGTCAACTAGAAAAAGAATTACTAGCTGTTGTGTTTGCATGTCAGCGTTTTCATTTCTTTTTATACGGACGAGAGTTTACTGTTGAAAGTGATCACAAACCATTAGAGACTTTAGTTTTGAGGGATATAGATGATATTACTATGCGGCTTCAGCGTATGTTCATGTCGCTACTGAAATATTCTAAAATAAACATTGTATATAAGCCGGGAAAGGAAATGTTAGTTGCAGACTGTCTATCACGAGCTGAATTATCAGACATTTCAGAGATTGAAGGTTTATCTGGAGTCATTCATTCAGTTATTAAATCAATTTGTGTAACACAAGACAACTATGATATTTATCGTCGGAGCCTAGAAGATGAAAAATATAATCACATTGCTTCTTTTGTTGAGAAAGGGTGGCCGAGATATCATCATCTTGATGATTTGGGCAAAGAAATTTCATGCTATAAAATCGGAATTGCATTTTGAAAATGGTTTATTATTCTGGAATCACAGAGTAGTTATACCATCAAAAATGCAAAACAAAGTGTCGAAATGGTTACTTGAGCCCCATCTAGGAATAGAAAAAACGCAGCGCGCGCAAGAATGCTCTATTATTGGCCAGGCATGAACAATCAAATTAAAGAAATGGTAGGATCCTGCATTGTATGTGAGAAATTTCGGCGCAGTAATCAGAAAGAACCGTTGGTGCAAGAAAAGTTACCAAGCTATCCGTTTCAAGTAACAGGCATGGATTTATTTGAATTTGCAAATCGCGACTATATTGCTTTAATTGACTCGTAATCAAACTTTGTAACAACTAAAAAATTACAAAACAAAACATCGGGACATATAATAAAAGTTTTGAAATCAATATTTGATAGAATTGGCTACCCTACCAAATATAATGTTGAACTAAAATACTCAAGACCAAGATACACAAAGCAATGGTTTAGCGGAAAAGAAAATATATTAAAACGGTGCTATGAAGCGAATGATATTGAAAGTTTTCAATACAGAATATTAGAATATAACACCACTCCACTTGGTAGCATGAAACTTACACCGGCAGAATTGTTTTTCGGTAGACTTGTTAAGACTGAACTCCCCATATCAGAGTCACTGTTAAAAAGGAATAGTTTAAGTGAAGAAGACATTCAAAATAAATTAAAAATAAAAAAAGAAAAGCAAAAGTATTATTACGACCGCAATGCAAAGTCACTAGCCGAATTGAACATGGGTGATTTGGTTATATTTAAAAAAAATTCATATGTATGGCATTATGGAAAAATTGTTGGCGAAGTAAATAATCGGTCTTATATAATAAAAGATAGTTTCAATAATCATTATCGAAGGAATATACGCTTAATTGCTAAAACTAATAATAAGGATTTTAATGCTAGTGATTTAGCCTACGAAAACAATATAAAATGTAATAACAATAATCAAAATGTACTACCTTAAATTGAAATAATTAATGATGAAAACGAAAATACAAATACAGTAGAAACGGGAAATGAATCTATCAATGATCCCATGTTAGTAGAATTAAGTGATTCTGAAGATCAGTATTTTACTGAATTTAGTTCAGATACTGATACTGAAAATCCAAACGTATACTATCAAACAAGAAGTGGTCGATCAGTGCGATCACCTCAGCTTTTTTAGTGAAATAGACTGGTCCACCCGCTAATTAATTTTAATTAAAATTAATTTATAAAAAAAGAGCATGTATGGAGTTAGTTAAGTTAAGCAACACTGTTACGTAGTTTACGTAGTATATAATACTGGATATTAAGTTGGCAAGTCAGTTGATCATCAACCACAAACGTATACGGATGCCCTTAAATAAATATATTGTTAATATTAAAACCATCGTTTTATTAATGAGCACCTGCTAATTACAGTTGGCTCACAATTCAATGTTACAAATCAAAATAGAGAAAAAAAATTCTCCAACCACATTTGTTAATAAAAGGCTATCAGTTTTTTTTTGTTAGTAGTTTCCAAGCAGCGGTTTCCCGCGTCGGCTTGGGTTTCTATCTTAATAGTGAGGCAAATTGGGTCATTTGCATTTAAGCAGCCCTTTGCGTTTCTTTGCACTTTGGCGAAGCTCGTTTTCAAGTTTTTCAAGACGCTCTATGTAGCGTTGCCGGGCCGTCTCGTCTTTTGCCAACTGGGTCATCTCCTTGACCAGTCGGCGTTGCTGAAGCAGTTTAGCTCTTCTTCCAGAGCGTTTGTGCTTTTTCACCTCCTGCCTTTCCTGTTTATGTGTTTATATAGAATTCTTCTTGTTTATATAGAATTCTTCTTTTGCATTAAGATCGTTTAACAGTAGAACAAGTAAGCCATATGTGTTGGCGTTCATAATTTTTACACAACTTGGACATGCCAAACATTTATATAACACAACACAATCACCGGGACAGCAGGACTCGAGACCGAGTCACGGTCGCCATGTAATAACTTTAAATAGGGAATTGTTTTATTCAGAGCTTCTGCTCTGTTCGACTAATTTTATTTGAATGCTCGTAGCATGCTGTCTTTAGGTGCAGCTACCCGCACATGGTATACTTAAGACTATGTACTCTTTATTGCGCATACATATGCATGTGTATGCAGAAGGCATACATATGTTACGTATGGCTTGACCACTTGAGCTGCTAAGTGCATGCTCAGCATTCTCACGCTCCGCGATCGGCTTATGTATAAGCGTTAGATCGAATTTCAAGAGCTGGAGTGCTTGTGTAATTAATTATAATTAATTATACATTTTATACATTTTATACAACTGAAAAATTACAAAACAAAACATCGGGACATATAATAAAAGTTTTGAAATCAATATTTGATAGAATTGGCTACCCTACCATTATAAGAAGTGAGTCCATTTGGGTCAGAAGAATTTAAAGATTTTTCTTGTAAATATAATATTGAACTAAAATTCTTAAGTCCAAGATACCCATAAAGCAATGGTTTAGCGGAAAAGGGCGTAGCTATTGTCAAAAATATATTAAAACGGTGCTATGAAGCGAATGATGTTGAAAGTTTTCAATACAGAATATTAGAATATATGGAGATCTGGCAACCCTCTCAATTTGCCATTCACACTTATTTAAATATTTACTTTCAATAGATATTAATCTGTTTAATTTATCGATATCGTTTTAATCATCGTTAAGTTCCTTCTCTTTCGATCGGAAACTGTCAAGCACACAACACGTGCCACTCCGCAACTTTTTTAAAACCTTTTACATTTTAATCTAAATAAATCATAAGCAACAAACAACATCCATTGCATTTAATTTTATAAAGCATCTACCAAAACTATTGTTCACCACAATTGGTGACCCTCGACTCTCAAATACGCACACACTCAAAGTCAATATAATTGATAGGCAAGATCTCAAATTCGCACATCAACATAATTTCATCATAATTTTCTGACGCAATCAGAATTTACACGTGTTTCATCATACGAAGCACACACAACATTCTTATATGATGGAGAACGATAGTTTTGCTGACGCACAAAATAATTCAGAACCAAGTGAATCAAATCTAAACACAATTACTAGACAGATGCCGTTTCCACAACTTCACACAATCACAAACATAGAAATGTTTTTCACCAAATTGGAAAACTGGTTTCTATTGCGAAGGCATCGGTTCTCGGAAAGAGCATGAGAAGTACGCAGCAGTCATAGCGTACGCAGATCCTAAA